>CM067366.1:72968586-73016086 GCA_034401795.1 Chaetoderma sp. LZ-2023a | reverse complement strand
GTTAGATCTGGCAGTAATCAAGACCAGAATTCGACGGGCTTTCCAAATCTGTAAACCATTTCAGAATCGGTTGAGAAATGGCTGAGTTATCTAGGAAAAACTCTTCTTGATTATCTTCAAAATTTTGCCGTGACGTCATAACCACGTGGACGTAAAGTTTCTAGAATGTTCTAGAACTTTCGACGACGCTATTATTAGCGATGCGCTGATTGGCTGTTGCTCGAACGATGATTGGATGAAGCCTGCGCCTGTGATGTCACGGAGAGTGTAAAAGGAGAAGCGATCCAGTGATCGAGAGCATCCTCGGCCAGGGGCCGAACAGGTTGGATCCATACCAGCTGCTACCAGCGCGACAGACATTACGTGTCTTCCTTTGCTATGTGTTGGGTTTTTATCCTGTAGCATGCAGTTCTCCAACCCACCGCACTAAAACAATTTTGTAACTACCCCATTTACGGGAGTAATTTGGGACTTTTGATAATCGTTCACGAATACTAACATCCACATTCGGAACACAAACTTGCGGTGAGGCCTTTACGGCCTGAATATGTGAGTCTACAGATGTAGAGGCAGGATGTTCTTTGATGGATGACTCGCCGGATCTGCTGACCACGCCTAAAAGTGGTATTTCAAATGACGCCGCACCAATCGTGTAGGTTCTTTCGACTTTCGACCGCAGCAAGTAAACTCTGCCCGGTGCGTCTTCAGAGCTGGTTGACATACCCAGCACCGTGAAGCCTTGTTTTGTATCTTCATTTGCCTCTTACATCCCCCGCTAGTGATCGGGTTGTTTAGACCTTCCATCCGTGTCATTGGTGTATGGGAACTTTCTTCACCACGTAGTACTATCGTATCTTTTGCTGACTGCTCGTTAGACATTCTATTAGTCCTACAGCACTAAGTGATGTCCTTCCCCCACCATGAACGTTCTTGCGCGAATCTTGTTTGCGGAAAACAGCTTACGGGAACCAACCTGCGGGAACCAACCTGCGGGAACCAGCCTGCGGGAACTTTCCAGCTTCCAGAGAGCACAACGTCTCACGTCGACTGTGGATTGATGTGTCAATTTCAGTGACACGGTAGCCTAACTTAGGAATGACTACCAAGTATTCAAGTAACTATACTTCACCGTTTAATTATTTCTCTTTATAGGTTTTGTTAATTATCTCGTATCCGTATTAATGGTTCCGATGACTATAAGGAGCCGCAATGGTCTTAGGACCTATAGCTATAATTTCTGTATTTGTAGATAATTATTATCATTTTCCTCAATGTGTTGCTAACCGCATTATAGTAGGTTCGTTAACCTGTATTACTATTTCTTCCGCCACCAACACTTTTTCACAGAGGTCACTGTCCGTGCTATAACTCTGTTTAGCCCAGCGTGCTAGCGACTAAACCTTTTCTATTCAGCTCGATAGGATAGGTTCAAAATGATTAGAGACAATTTCTTCATTACATACTGTGTAATATACTCTTCTCTTCCGGCAGTGCGATAATCTAGCCCCGCACTCCAGTAAGACTCATAACTCCAAGATTTTGTCTCTCTTCATATGCCTCTTAGCCTTGTGGCTTCTTAATTGTTTGGGTGTCCCTATCTGCAGCATGGGCTGATCCGACTCTGGGAAACTATTGGGGTTTCCGAGTGGTGATGGCTAGGGTGCGGTATCACATACACCTCCCCACGTATCTTCGGATACTTAGTAGTTAGCACAATGTAGGAAAGCACTGCGAAAACACATGTATTAATCATTATTTTATTTACTGACAATCCTCCCGCACCGCAGTGGAAAACTGGCAACTTGTATATATACCTAATGACAGGTTAAACGGTTAGTTCCATAGGATCGGTGATGGGCGAGATACGTATTCTCACCGAATTCTGTTAAAATGTCTGGGGACGATATTTAGATCTTAGGCACTGCCCAACAAAGTGTAGTCATTAGGGGAACAAATTCTCGTCGCAACAACTCATAGTCACCAGGAGTACAACCTTACTGTGAAACAAAGCGTGGCCATTAGGACTAACACCATCACAGAGCAGGAAATTGTGGTCACCAGGAATACAACTTTACCATGTAACAAAAATGATGCTCATTGCGAGTACAACCTTACAAAGAAATCAGTCGCAGTCATTGGGAGAACAATCTTACTGCACAACAAAGGGTAGTCGTAAGGAATACAACCTTACTGGGAAACAAAGGGTGGTCATAAGGAATAAAACCTTACTGGGCAACACAGGGTAGTCATAAGGAATACAACCTTACTGGGCAACAAATCGTGGTCACCGTGAATATAACCTTACTGGACAATATGCCATGGCCACTAGTGGGACACTCTTACCGTGCAACAAAATTGTTGTCATTAGTAAAACAAAATAACTGCATGACAAATCATGGTCACTAGGACTACAAGCTGTCTGCACAACAATTCGTGCTCACTAGGAGAACAACCTTACTGTGCAACAAATGGTGCTCACTATGAGAACGTCTTTGCTGCACACCAAATCATGGTCACTAGGCACACAGACGCCAATGGCTATTACAGTCGTCTCATGACACTTGAAATGAGATTAAATATATATGTGTGGGTGTTAGTGTGTGTGTGTGACGCTTTGACATCACCACCTTTGATCTGTGCTTTAAGCGTATCCATTATTTAACTCATTGTATTTCATAAGATCTTCCCTGTATCATTAATCTTGAAAAATGTCTGTTACACGCATAGCACGCCTATGCATTTTCCGTTATCGCTGAGATGCGCTTCTGGTAGCGACGCAATTATTCATGACAGGACAGATATATTGGATGATACGCACTACAATCAGATTCCCACCATCCAGACATCATTTGACACATAAAATATTTATAGACAAGCCAAGGTGTAAATCATGCTGCCTAATTGTCATTGTTTCTTTGTTTATTTACCTGGAACATTTAAATCACAGATCATATGATGAGGAAAAGAACCCCTTGACGGACTTCTCCCAATAGATGCAAGCAAATTAAAAATTGAGAATCTCTATGAATGAATCCAAAACAGAGTTCACCCACATATACCTACCTACATAGCATGAAACTAAAGAAAATGATGATTCACTTCGTGGCTGCGAACCATGGAGGAAAAGTAAAATCCTTGGTTCACTGCTTTGCGGTACTGCTGACATTGCTGCACGCTGCGTCATAGGGAACATAGCTTTCCAGTCCCAAAGATGCCCGTGAGTAAAAGGCTACGTTTATACAATGCAACCCGTGTAACCTTGATGCTGTATAACTGCAGCAGCTGGGCAGCTCCAAAGGTAGCTCTAGACAAACTCGATGCCTGTCACCTCAAACACACCATCACTGGACACCGATGGCCAGACAGCATAATTTCCAATGATGTCTGTAAAAGACGACCAGCAAAGATGGTCCATGTTTGGCCATATGATAAGGATGCCAGAAGAGACACCAGCACAGGGAGCCTTGGAATTCGCCCTACTCAGAATCAGCAAATACAAAGCCAGGAGGGGACGTCATTGCATAAATCTGCTAAGCATGCTACGAGGTGACCTCAAGAAAGCAGGACTCGGTACATTCAAGCCAAGAATGGACCTGAGGAAGCTAAGAATTACGGCTGAGAACAAGACACAGTGGACAAAAATGAGGAAGGACTGATTGCAGCTGTGTGATATTTCTACTACTACAGTCACAGAATACAGTAATCATACATATGCTGGTAAGACCTTGCTAACCTTTACGTTTCTACAGGTGCATTGTCAGGTGTATTGTCCGAGGATTGTTCTGTAAAGACAATCGAGGGAAATCGCTAATTGGACAGCTACATTATACAGGAAAACCTTTCTATAATGGGCACTTACTTTTGAGACCAACAGCTGTTGGGCCTTTAAGACAAGTGGTCTTAATTAACCACGATCTTCTAGTTCTAATGACTGGTGCTGATATTGCTAGTGGTGATACTAGAGACCTAGACCACATCATGGGGGTTGGCTATGGAAGAATATGGATTGCAATCACGTGTCTGTGTGCACAGGCCACGTGTAAAATATCTATAATCAAAATCCTCATTGTTGTGTAGGAAAGAAATACAAAATATGCCTGAATGATGGTCAACAATCTTTTATTATGTTGCTGTTGCAATGGTATAGTGACAGAATGTTGAGTGTCCAGTTTTTCTGGATAACACCCTGGTCTAGTATGGCTATTATATTGGTAGCCTGACATGTTCTCTTATTTATGGGCAAAATCTCAATGACCTGAACAGTGATTGATTGATTGATTGATTGATTGATTGATTGATTGATTGTCTGCTCCTTCTAGACCTTCTGGGTTGGAATCTTGAAGTGAGAACACGGATGTAAGCATTCCCATGGCGAGATATGGTGTGGGGCTGGGGGACTTTTGTGCTAATCTGTTCTATATTACATTGTTCCAATTTTCTTAGTGATATGTCAGAATGCCCTTGTTTAAACGGGTTGGGGGAAATGGTGTTATAGTGATCCCTTTATCATCAAAGTCACAATACACTACTATATTGTAGTGTTGGCGGATTTAAATGGGTAATTTTCAAATGAATTCTCGATCTTGAACTGTTGAATCCAATGATGCACACTCTGTTTGAATGTGTGGTCTCTGTTCATCCATCTGTGTCCAACGTTAGGGGAGTAGCTGACCCAATGATAGACATACGTGGATATTTCCTTCACCAGATTTGAAATGTTTCGATGTCACTCTCTCTAGTCATCGTCTATTCTCGCGATCATAATAATATATTTAAATCATCCATCTCTCGAGATCAATTAACCTAAAAAGCGTGGGTGTTATTAAGCAAGAGATGGATGATTTAAATAAATGTATCTATGTCGGAGAGAATATATAGTAATCTGCCAGTAAGATTACATGTGGAATAATCAGCATGTCTTTGAAGTTAGATTATTTTCCATATATCCAACAATTGTAGATCTTTGCAGACACTGGGTTGTGAATTTATCCATTTCATTCTGAATGGCATTTGACATATTTAGTACATGCCAGAATTTAATTGTGCTAAATAAAAAAACAATTTAACTGAAGGTTTTTGATCCTTTTGACAAGTTGTTTTTAAAAGGCTCGACATTTTTTTTCTAGATTAACTGCCTTGAACCCATGTGTTTGTGTAAATCCAGTCGACGAGACATAAAGAACAAATGTGAGCAATATATCGTTATAGCGTTTGCATTATATGACCTAAATTATTAACCAATTATTCCAGAAATATATTGACCTACTAACGTTTTACATTACCGCCGGCGTTGTGTATCATAACATCGGAATTACATCCTGCGCAAACTTGACTTGAGGTCTTGAAGTGGCGCCATTGGGTTCTATGGCAAACACGCTATCGAAATCACTAAATTGACTAATATTGATTAAATGCCATAATTTAACAGTCTCATCTTCATCAATCCCGACATTCTCCTATGGACATGAAACATACAGGACATGAATCGTGGCAAATGGAGAATACTTCCAGTTCTTGGATGGTGCATTACTAATAAACCTGAATCGCATATGTTAACCTGAATCCGCAAAGGTGGTTAATTGGCCACTCCATTAGAAGTGTCTCATGTTTAACGAAGATTATCTTGATGTCAGGACTTTCATATTACTGTAAACAGAGAAATCGTAGAGAGAACATGACTAACATTTAACCATGTTGCCAGTGAATAATGTTGCTATCTAAGAAAGCAACGTTTCTTGCAACACTCTTGATATCCCCCATCCATTAAGTGATAAGACACAGCTATATAATTATACTTGACAATATTGCTGCTTACCTGAAGAACTATGCTTAACAATATTGATGCTCACGATTGTTCATCTGCTGCAGTCGCAATATTTGCTTGAAGAAATGCTTGCTCGTAACTTACAAAAATTCCAGACATACGTGTAGCTCAGAGCCATAAAGCACTAGCTGCTGACTGTTATGCAATTGCATCCTTAGTGCAAAGTCTTTCCACTTCTTTGACCCTCTTGTCATAGCAAAGCCCAAAGCCACGAACGCAGACATCTATTAGTCACATATTTCTTATTCTAACTGCAGTTTGCTACCTGTGGCTAAGTTTAGACCATGGTAGCTAGGAGACCAACCATAATGTGTATCAAATAGTAGCCACTAAGAGTAAAATATGATCGTGTAACCAATCAAAGTCACTATTACTACAAACCTTCTGCACAACAAATTATTGTTACTAGGACTACACGCATAATGTACAACAAATCGTGGTCACCAGGAATACAAACATATTACACAACAAATCATGGTTATCAGGAATACAAACATATTACACAACAAGTCATGGTCATCAGGAATACAAACATATTACACAACAAATCATGGTCAGTAGGAATACAAACATATTACACAACAAATAGTGGTAACCAGGAGTACAACCTTGCTGCGCAAAAGATTTTGGTCACCAGGAGTACAACCTTATTGCGCAACAAACCGTGGTCACGAGAACAAATTTACTGAGTAATAAATCAAGGTTACTAGAACTACAACCTTCCTAAGCAGCAAGTCATGGTTACTACGAATACAACATTACTGCGCAACAATCGTGGGCACTAGGAATACAACCTTAATGAGTAACAACTTATAGTCACTTGTGGAACAATCTTACTGCGCAACAAATCGTCCTCATTAATAAAACAATCTTAATGCACATAAAACATGGCCACTAGCACTGCGACCTTGCTGCGCACCAAATCTTGGTCACTTTGACTATAAGCTCTCAGCATAACAAATCTTGGTCACTAGGAGAACAACCTTATTGCGCAAGAAATCCTGGCAGCAGGAGAATAACAAACTTATTGTGCAACAAATCATGGTCGCCAGGAGTAGGACCTTATTGCACAACAAAGCGTGGTAAGGAGGTGAACAACTTTACTGAACAACAGATCGTAGTCATTAGAACAACCTTACTGCACAGCAAATCGTACTCACTAGGAGAACAACCTTATTGCACAACAAATGGTGTTCACTAGGAGGACAACCGTACTGGGCAGCAAACCATGGTCACCAGGAAAACAACATTACTGGGCAACAACCCGTGGTCACAAGAACACCCTTACTGGGCAACAAATCGTAGTCACTAGGAGAACAACATTACTGTGCAACAAATTCTTGTCACTAAGAGAACGTGAGTATGGCACAACCAATCATGGCCACTAGTAATGCCGGCACACGGCAAACACGATAGAGTTGGATGCACAGACAGCCATGGCTATTACAGTCATCTCATGACAGTTGATAATGAGATCAAGTATACATTGTGGGTGTTATTGGGTGTGATAGTTCATGAAGCTTATATATGTCCTAAGAATTGCGTGTGACATTTTAACAACGCCACATGATTGCTCTGTCCGTTATGCGTATCCATTATTTAACTCATTATATTTTATAAGATCTTCCCTGTATCGTTAATCTTGAAAAATGTATATTACATGCATTTCCTGTTATTGCTGAGATGCGCTTCCAGTAACGACGCAATTATTCATGATAGGACAGATGTATTGGGCAATAATTGTATAATCAAAATACCTCCCACATGAAATTATTTGGCACATAAAATATTTATGCACAAGCCCAGGCGTAATCTAATCAGGCTGCCTGATTTTAATGTCATTGTTTCTTTGTCTATTCACCTGCAACATTAAAATAATAGGCCATGTGATGGTAAAACCTTAGCATCTCTACAGGTGTATGGTCAGGGGATTATTCTGTAAAGACACTCAGGGGAAATCGCTAATTGGATGATTATGTCATACGGGCAATCATTTCTATAAAGGGAACTTAGTTTTAGGGCCAACAGATGGTGAGTCTTTGAAACAGGTTGCCTTAATTAACTAACATCTTCTAATTCCAATAACTATTTACCATTGCAAATGGGTTTATTAAACAACCGTCTGTCTTTTGTGGCTATCTGTTCTTAGTGCCGACCTGCTTTTAGTGGCCACCTCTCCTTTGTGACCACGTGTCTTTAATGACCATGGTTCTTTAGGGACCACATTTTGTCACCATCTGTCTTTAGATTAATATATTTAAATCTTACATCTCTTTTTCAATTAACATTCAGGATTTTAAAGTTAATTGATCTTCATAGATCCTCACTCAGAGATGGCAATCTTCCAGTAAAATTACATATAGAATAACCATGTTTGTCATGGAATTTGATGTGAACTTATTTTACATGCCTCCAACTATTGCATATCTTTGCACACACATGGGAATTGATCCATGTCATTAGGAATGGCATTGAAGATATATAAAACATGATTCGTTTACTTGTGCTGATCATTAAAAAGCCAATTTACTTATTTAACTGAAAGTTGTTCATGCTTTTCACACTGTTGTTTTTTAAATTCTAAATATTTTTCTCTGAATTAAATGCCTTGAAACTATGTGCTTGGTTAATTCCAGCTGAATAGGCATAAAGGAATTGTGATCAATGTATGGTTTTAGATTTGACATTTTAGGAACGAAGTACACAGATAGTGCACCTTTCTATGACAATGTGCATTGACAATTATTAACCAATTATTCCTGAAATATATTGACCTAAAACGATTTACATCACCGCTGTTTTTGTGCATAATAGCATCAGAGCTACCACCTGTCACAAAATTGTTTGAGTTCTTCAAGTGGTGTCACTCGTTTCCATGACAGACACGATATTGAAATGACTAAATAATCTAATATAATATTGATTAAATGCACAAATTTGACACTTCATCTTCGTCGATCCTGACATTCTCATAGACATGAAGCATACAGGACAAGGCATAAAGCCCCTCCCCACCTTACCCCCACAAATAGAGAATGCTTCTATCTTGTCCACGCTTACCCAGTAGGGATGGAAGATCTGCAGCGACAGTATTGCTTGGACAAATATTCTAAAGAATGCATACGAGTTATTGGATAGCCCCTTAATAATAAACCTGACTCGTGTGCACCCTACATTACTCTGCCAAGTTGGTTAATTGACCACTCCATTAGAACCGTTAATAAGATTCCCATGTTTTAACAAGAACCTTTAGAGATCATGATTTTCAGTACTTTTGGCAGAAAACTCATCACCTATCTTTTGCTCATGTTGTCAAAGAAAACCTTGCTGTCTAGCAGCACTCTTAATAAACATAATTATTCTTCTATCAACCTTTCAAAATAAGTGTACAAATCAACTTATGATTACATTAGAATCAAATGTTTGAATGATTGTAGAACAGTAGAAGTTTAATCATTTGCTGAGAAAATCAATTTATAAGTTTTTCACTACATTTATATATTAATTGTGTAAACAACCATTTCACCAAAAGGCATGGTTTCCTATGACAACCGTTACACATTCAGAGTGCTTGTGTTGAGAGTCTAAGATCTACTGCACAGTAGGGGTATACATCTTTTATAGCAAATCTCCCCCAGCCGTTACATCCTAAGACGTAGCTAGAGACTCATACTTGACAATATTGATGCTGAGCTCGATAACTATACTTGACGTTATAGATGTGCATGATTGTTCATCTGCCACAAGCATTGTCCTCATACAGTGGCAATATTTGCTTGCAGAAATGCTTGCTCGTGACATACACACTATGATAGACATACATGTAGGCCAGAGAGTTATGGCGCCAGTTACTGCCTGATATCCAATTTCATCTTTCTTGCAAAGTATTTCCACCTCTCTTTCCCTCTTGCTATAGAAAAGCCATGAACATTAAAATCCTTTAGTCAGTCTTTCTATATTTATTTTATTAATAACCTTCTCCCTGTGACCAAGACTAAATCATGGTACCTAGAGCTGCCTGAATGACTAGAAGATCACACTTACTGAGAAACAAATTATGGCCACGAGGAATATAATACTATTACAAATTGTTGTTACTAGGACATCCCTACTGCGTGATGAAGCATGGTAACTCGGGTGATTACATTATTGACCAACAATCGGTAGTCATTGGAACAACAGTTACTGAGCCACAATCTATGGTTACTAGGAGAGCAACCAAATGCGTTATCTTAACAAATACCGGTCACTACAACAACGACATCACTAAGCAAATGTTTTAGTTGTCCCAAAGACATATATTATGATGGACTTTCAGCCTCCTGCAATAAGAAGCCGCCATGTGTTGGTCTTGCTAGAAACATCATCAGCTTTGACTCTATAGACCTATTCATATATACGATTTTGTTTCGCTAATGGTGTCTATTTTTATACTGAGATCAAATCTATCATATGCACCATTACTGATGCGTTCAGGTATGAGTTTGATTCTGATTTAATTTAGTTCTATGAAATCCATAACATTTTAAATTTTATGTTCATGATGTCGAGCTTGGTTTTATCTCCATGAGGGGAGGGGATGACACTACAAGAGAAGTGTAGCCTATTTTTTTTAATGCTGCAGCCGGAATAACTGGATCAGTAACTAAGTTGTAGCTGAGCGAATAACCAAAACAATCATTTCAGCGATATGTTTTCTCAAATATATTTCTTATCATCTACAAATGGACATTACTAATACACCCAAACTCACCATATGTCGATGCTTAGATTACCACTTTCAGATAATACTGCGCCGTACACGCTATCGCTTTAGCATTATACCTCCATGTATAATTACCTCACTTGGCTATATAAATATTACTTATATAACATATAATATATAATACTAAAAATAAGGTAAAGTACATACAATCTTGTTCATGAGATTAATATTGATCATGTGATTATATACATGGAACCCAATAGCCAGGATTTAGCTGATAGAATTTACTCAAATAACTTAATTGAGCATGCATTGACTAGGTTTTCTTCATAAAATATTTTTATAGGGTGGTGAATATGATATGTTTTCTTTGCATTTATATAACCTTAAATTAGCTGTAATAACATTCGCTCATTTTGAATACACTAACAAGGCCATCCCTCTTAATATCGTTTGTAAACATTATTTTGTTTGTGACATTATATCAGTCCCTGGTATAAATGCTGTATCTGCGATGATGTCGGTGATATCGATCGATATCGAGCGATTAGTATTGACATTTCTGCTTCTGTAATTAGCCAATGTTGCAGAGTCAATGATACTGATTGATTGAGCAGTAATTATATTCATTATTCAATCCTGGCTCAATGTTCTCAGGTTATTTTAGTGTGCTGCCTATGATATGAATATTGCTTTATAGTTTTTTTGTGTCGACTTAAGCAGCATGTACAATTATGTTTACTAAGTGGGATTGTATATCTAGCAAGCTAGATAAACGCAACCTTTTCAACTGTAAGAGCAAAATCGTGTTGCTCTGTTGAATATTTTGCGATCCATTTGACATGAAGACAAATCAACTTTAACATTCTGTTGTCTTTAATTGAGATGCAAGAACTTCATGGACACATCAGATTATATTGTTGTTTTAAGTGCCTATGCAGTGTATTGATGGTAGGTCCTATGAACATCTGGCTAATGCAGCAAGGACTGCTAGTCAAATCCTTTCCAACTTAATCAGCCCGTTTTTACCCCAGTAAATGTTAGCATGGAGTGTTTCTTGTTGTTGTTCATGTTGTTATTCTTAAGGCACTTTTAATAACTTCTTCCCCAACCTTTTGTGGATGCTTGGCTGTGGAGTCCCAAACAGCTATGCCAATTTTGGGGTCAAAGGATAAAACGTGACAGCAGCAGCTTTCAGCAACATTGTTTTCAAAATAGTAATTTTTCAGCATTCTTCAATAACCCTGTTGCTCCTGGTGCAATCTTCTACAACCGTGGATGGAAGCTTTACCGCGGGTTCCCGAAGATGTGTGCTAATATTTTCGTCAAATTCCACAGCTTTCAGCAAAATTGCCTTTAACCTTTTGATCCCAAAATGATGACAGCTCTTCAAGGGTAGCCTTCCACCAAGAGTTTGGATCCCTCAGTAGATCTGGAGCTATTGTGCCGTACAATAGTTACCTTTTCGATTACCTTGACCTTTGACATTGTGACCACAAATCGATACACTCCTTCTGGATTACAAGCCCAATGTCCCAGCCGAAATTGAAAAAGATCAGTTCAGTACATTCTGGACACACGCACGTGGGCACGCATGCAGACAGACAGATGCCACGTAGGTGAGTAATCGCTATAGCTCAGCCGACTGAATTCGACAGACAGACATACACACATGACATGGACAGACAGACATGGTTAACGCCGGCATCTCATAACACACGTGTATTGGCCCATAGACGCACAATCAGATTCCCTCCAACCAGACATTAGTTGGCACATAACATATTTATCGACACGACCAAGTGTAAATCACACTGCCTGATTTTAATGTTATTGTTTCTTTGTCCATATACCTGGAATATTTAAATCATAGACCATGTGATGGTAAAAACCTTGCTAACCTTGACGTTTCTACAGGTGTATTGTCAGGGGATTGCTCTGTAAATACACTCAAGAGAAATCGCTAATTGGACAGTTCTGTTATACAGTCAACCCTGTCTATAATTATCACTTGCATTTGGGGCCAACATATGGTGAGCCCTTAAGACAGATGATCTTAAATAACCACGGTTGTCTAGCTCCAATTGATATTTACCATAGTAAATTAATTGTATTATGCAACCACTTGTCTCTAGTGACCACCTGTCTTTAGTGACCTACTGTATTTTGTGACCACCCGTCTTCAGTGACTACCTGTCTTTTGTGATCACCTGAATTCACCCTCATGATTCAGTAGGTAATACAATACGTTTCTGGCACATTATTAACTGAGCATGAATTTTAAAAAGATGCACTTTTGTTAAAGCGTGGGACATTTTCTATTGGTTGGTGAACATTTAACCCATCAGCAGGTTTTTCGTTTTGTTAATACAACTCATATATGGACAGACACACGCATGCACGCACGCACGCACACCTTGTAAAAATATGATGCATATTTAAGTCTCTGTAATAAAACTGGACTACCACATATCCGCATCTCTGACACCAAATGTATCGACTTCCATGGTCTGTGGTGCGCGACTTATCATTTGTTTGCATTAATCTGCCTCAGAGGAAATGCCATCAATTTAGCCATTATTGCTTAGGTATTATGCAATGATGGAGTGGCGCAACAGCCATTTTAGGTGCACGTATAATCTGCAATTTTGATTGTCCGGAAGCTATGGACACAAAATTGCAGATTTTTTTTATGACTGCAGGACTGTCAGAGATCAGACAGTCTGGAATGGTAGACCTACCAACGTGTCCTCATCTGAACGCTTTATGCTGAATTCCTCCACCAACGGCAAAATATGTGCACACATTTCCTTTTGAATATATCATAATAACAGTTATGAGTGACTGTAGAACTGGAGAGGTTTATCCAGTTACGAAGAATTATAATAATACGCTTTTCACTACATTTTTAGATTAATTATGTACCACGTCACCAAAACGCACGATTGTTATGACAACTATGTATTGAGAGTGCTCGTGGTGAATGTCTCAGATTTAATGCACAATATGTTTATAGATTGTCTATAGCAAATCTTCCGTAGCAGCCACATGAATAACGGCCACGCATTTAGAGAACTACTACTTGACTGTATTGAATCAAGAGGCTCATTCATATGCACACTTTTGTTCTGATAATGATGTCTATTTTTATCGAGGGATTCAATCTTACTATCTAATGCGCCATTGCTGATGCATTCAGGAATGATTTCTATTCCGATTGTATACACTTTTATGAAATGCATAATCTGTTCAATTTATTTTCATGATGTCGAGCTTGGTTTTATTTTCATGATGCGGGAGACGTCTTAGAGAGCATGTTCACAATTTAATACATGTCATGTTATCGAAATGTCAGATGTTCTGTGAATGATGTTTGCACTAATCTGTCCTTTAATTAGATAATCACTTAGATACAATTACACCCAGTAAACATATGCTATAGCCTCTCACTTTAGGAGTACCTACATGTGCGATTACCTCACCTCGCCCCTGACTAGGTAAAGTAAATACCATCTCGTTCATGTGATTAATTATCCCCAAACATTTTGGAAAATTCGACAGTATATTGAAATCTCCTGCGTCCGCGTGCCCATCTATCTGTCCATCCATCTGTCCTTCCAGCTATCTCCTCCGAAACTGTCTGATGCAATTCCATTAAATTCATTTACATTAGGCTCTGCCTGTGGGCACAGCGTGGAGTTGGGGTGGGGTGCGGTGCGGTGAGGAGGGGGGGGGGGGGGGCGTGGTTAAGGGTTGTTGCAGAAAGTCAAAGCTGGTAGAAATCAAACAATGCAATTGCAAGACAATTTTTACATTAGGCTCAACTGCATGGGTGATGTGTAGGTGGTGGTGGGAAGTGAGGGGTAAACTTGACGAAGATCAAACAAATTTGGTATGTGATTTAGTCATATGATTGCGGATTGTGAGGAGATGTTTACATTAGGCTCCACACGTCCCCACTCCTTCCACACACCTTCCTGGTGTGAGGTGGGTAAGGTTTTTGGGTGTGGGTGAGAATGGCTTAGTTGGTGAAAGCATGTAGATTTGCAATCGCATGCCATCGACTACGCATTCCAGTATTGACCATGTGATTATATTAACCAATGATAACCTAGAAGTAAAAAGCCCGGATGTAGGTCATAGCATTAACAGAAGTAACTTACTTGCATAGGCTTTGACTATGCTTGCTCCATGAACATTCACACTTTCTGGAGGAAAAATATCATGTGTTTTTAATGAAATTATGAGCAATATATACACCTGTGCAAAAGTTAAGCACCAGCAAAAACAATAGAACGTAGAAACATGATGGTACAACTAGGCTGCCATACTTTTTGTCCCCGCGTTAGCTGACATAATTCCAAGTACGAAATGCACATGCATGCATGACTTCACGCCGCTTGATGTCCGTGCGTGGCGGGAAACAGCACACGTGTTCAGTTATGTAAAAGTCCAGTTTGAGGTGTAGAACATTACATACAGATTTAGGCGACACGATTAGGAATTTTGTGTTCATGACCGTGGTTTATTTGTACAGAGAGAATTAGCTCTTGATTGTGAACCGCTATGGCAAGACGAAGGTTAAGTGATCGTGTGAAATGGCAAATCATAGGCATGCATACCACTGGTATGTCATGCAGAGAGATTGGCAGACAGCTGAACATTAACCATACTGTAATCAGTCGTTTGATTGCAAAACATGGCCAAACTAACGAGGTGAAGGACAGGCCTAGATCTGGAAGACCGAAGAAGACTACTGCCCGTGATGATCGAGCCCTAGTACGCCTTGTTAGGAGATCTCCATTCACCAACAGCAGAGTGCTCAGCCAGCAATGGGAAACGCGCAATAGAGTGTCAATGTCTACCGTCAAAAGGCGACTGTATGCTGCTGGCATGAAAGCTAGGAGACCTGTCAGACGTCCTCTCCTCACTACACACCACAAAGAGGAGCGTCTGAGGTGGTGCAACGAAAGAAGACACTGGAACATGAGATCCTGGAGACGGGTACACTGGTCCGATGAAAGTCGGTTCCTGCTTCATGCCACAGATGGTCGAACTCGTGTATGGAGGTCCAGACGCACGGCGTACGACCAACGTAACATCATGGAAGAAGTTCCATTTGGTGGAGGTTCCGTTATGATATGGGGGTGCATCTCATTTGATTGTAAGCTGGATCTGTTGACTGTACCTGGAACACTAAATGGACAAAGATATCAAGATTCCATACTGGATAGAGTTGTGGTCCCTCATTTTGTAAATCATGCACCTGGAACCCACCCTATATTCATGGATGACAACGCCCGACCACATCGTGCTAGAGCTGTGCATGAATACCTCCGCCAGAATGCCAGCGAAACCCTACCATGGCCAGCAAGGAGCCCTGACATGAACCCTATTAAGCATATCTGGGACATTCTGGGAAACATGGTGAGAAGGAGGGATCCTCCTGTGCAGAACCTACAGGAATTAACAAACGCACTCCATCTTGAATGGCAACGAATACCACAATGGCGTATCAGTCGGTTGGTGACCAGCATGAGACGTCGTGTCCAGGCCGTCATCCAGGCACAAGGTGGATATACCCGGTATTAATAATGACAGTCTCAAACTCGTGCACAGATGTTAAACTTCGTTTTCAGACACCATTAATGACAATCTAGCCACGTGTGTCAACTGTAGGGCAATAGTTGTCAGTTGTGTCAACGTAACCATATTCAGGCCTCGTTTTCAAGTTCAAACAAAAACATACAGTGTTTCCCCACCATCATAATCAGCAATTCCTCTAGTTGCATTATTACCTCTTGCACTAAGATGGATGGGTACATAAATGTTTATGCTATTGCTTTCTTCATAGAACATGAATATACCCTCGCATGTGCGTAAAAATAGGGTGGTGCTTAACTTTTGCACAGGTGTATATGATGGCTCTACAGGTCAAATATTATAATCAATTTATATGGATATACAAAAAATGTCCAACTTTATACAGTGCTGCCTCGTAGAACAGCAGAGTAGCAGTAGCAGAATCCATATGCTGTCACCCGTGAATGTTTCAGTGCTGCCTCTTAGAACAGCAGAATCTGTATGTGGTTAATCGTGAATGTTTCAGTGCTGCGTCGTAGAACAGCAGAATCGATATGCAGTCAATTGTGAATGTTTCAGTGATGCGTCGTAGAACAGCAAAATCCATATGCGGTTAATCTTGAATGTTTCAGTGCTGTGTCAAAGAACAGCAGAATCCATATGTAGTTAATCGTGAATGTTTCAGTGATGCGTCGTAGAACAGCCAGCAGAATCCATATGCAGTCAATTGTGAATGTTTCAGTGATGCATCGTAGAACAGCAGAATCCATATGCAATCAATCGTTATGTTTCAGTACTACGTCGTAGAACAGCAGAATTCTTTTGCAGTCAATCATGAATGTTTCAGTACTGCGTCGAAGAACAGCATAATCCAATTGCGGTCAATCGTGAATGTTTCAGTACTGCGTCGAAGAACAGCAGAATCCATATGCGGTCAATCGTGAATGTATCAGTGCTGCATCATAGAACAGCAGAATCCATATGCAGTCAAATGTGAATGTTTCAGTGCTGCGTCGTAGAACAGCAGAATCCATATGCAGTCAAATGTGAATGTTCCCAGTTTAACCCATGGACACAAATAATTTAATTAACAATAGCATTGACCAGACCCGAACTGTCGGTGAAGATTCGTACATTCTGCATGTTGTTTAATACTAAATATTGGTTCTGAAGTCTGGTAAACCCTTTCATTCAGAATTCTCACTAACGGGATCAATGAGAGTAGCCTATTACATGTATGTTGCTGGGTAATTTTGAAATGCTGCCACCTAATACATAACAATTTTCAGTCTAGTTGTTTTCAAAATAGTACGGCTTTCCACTTTGTCTCACTAAACATGTTGGGACTGTGTATGCAAAAAGGAATCGGTAAATAATCTTTATTTGATTTTAATATATATATATATATATATATATATATATATATATATATATATATATATATATATATATATATATATATATATATACACCTGTGCAAAAGTTAAGCACCACCCTATTTTTACGCACATGCGAGGGTATATTCATGTGCTATGAAGAAAGCAATAGCATAAACATTTATGTACCCATCCATCTTAGTGCAAGAGGTAATAATGCAACTAGAGGAATGCTGATTATGATGGTGGGGAAACACTGTATGTTTTTGTTTGAACTTGAAAACGAGGCCTGAATATGGTTACGTTGACACAACTGACAACTATTGCCCTACAGTTGACACACGTGGCTAGATTGTCATTAATGGTGTCTGAAAACGAAGTTTAACATCTGTGCACGAGTTTGAGACTGTCATTATTTATACCGGGTATATCCACCTTGTGCCTGGATGACGGCCTGGACACGACGTCTCATGCTGGTCACCAACCGACTGATACGCCATTGTGGTATTCGTTGCCATTCAAGATGGAGTGTGTCTGTTAATTCCTGTAGGTTCTGCACAGGAGGATCCCTCCTTCTCACCATGTTTCCCAGAATGTCCCAGATATGCTTAATAGGGTTCATGTCAGGGCTCCTTGCTGGCCATGGTAGGGTTTCGATGGCATTCTGGCGGAGGTATTCATGCACAGCTCTAGCACGATGTGGTCGGGCGTTGTCATCCATGAATATAGGGTGGGTTCCAGGTGCATGATTTACAAAATGAGGGACCACAACTCTATCCAGTATGGAATCTTGATATCTTTGTCCATTTAGTGTTCCAGGTACAGTCAACAGATCCAGCTTACAATCAAATGAGATGCACCCCCATATCATAACGGAACCTCCACCAAATGGAACTTCTTCCATGATGTTACGTTGGTCGTACGCCGTGCGTCTGGACCTCCATACACGAGTTCGACCATCTGTGGCATGAAGCAGGAACCGACTTTCATCGGACCAGTGTACCTGTCTCCAGGATCTCATGTTCCAGTGTCTTCTTTCGTTGCACCACCTCAGACGCTCCTCTTTGTGGTGTGTAGTGAGGAGAGGACGTCTGACAGGTCTCCTAGCTTTCATGCCAGCAGCATACAGTCTCCTTTTGATGGTAGACATTGACACTCTATTGCGCGTTTCCCATTGCTGGCTGAGCACTCTGCTGTTGGTGAATGGAGATCTCCTAACAAGGCGTACTAGGGCTCGATCATCACGGGCAGTAGTCTTCTTCGGTCTTCCAGATCTAGGCCTGTCCTTCACCTCGTTAGTTTGGCCATGTTTTGCAATCAAACGACTGATTACAGTATGGTTAATGTTCAGCTGTCTGCCAATCTCTCTGCATGACATACCAGTGGTATGCATGCCTATGATTTGCCATTTCACACGATCACTTAACCTTCGTCTTGCCATAGCGGTTCACAATCAAGAGCTAATTCTCTCTGTACAAATAAACCACGGTCATGAACACAAAATTCCTAATCTTGTCGCCTAAATCTGTATGTAATGTTCTACACCTCAAACTGGACTTTTACATAGCTGAACACGTGTGCTGTTTCCCGCCACGCACGGACATCAAGCGGCGTGAAGTCATGCATGCATGTGCATTTCGTACTTGGAATTATGTCAGCTAACGCGGGGACAAAAAGTATGGCAGCCTAGTTGTACCATCATGTTTCTACGTTCTATTGTTTTTGCTGGTGCTTAACTTTTGCACAGGTGTATATATATATACACCTGTGCAAAAGTTAAGCACCACCCTATTTTTATGCACATGCGAGGGTATATTCATGTGCTATGAAGAAAGCAATAGCATAAACATTTATGTACCCATCCATCTTAGTGCAAGAGGTAATAATGCAACTAGAGGAATGCTGATTATGATGGTGGGGAAACACTGTATGTTTTTGTTTGAACTTGAAAACGAGGCCTGAATATGGTTACGTTGACACAACTGACAACTATTGCCCTACAGTTGCCACACGTGGCTAGATTGTCATTAATGGTGTCTGAAAACGAAGTTTAACATCTGTGCACGAGTTTGAGACTGTCATTATTTATACCGGGTATATCCACCTTGTGCCTGGATGACGGCCTGGACACGACGTCTCATGCTGGTCACCAACCGACTGATACACCATTGTGGTATTCGTTGCCATTCAAGATGGAGTGCATCTGTTAATTCCTATAGGTTCTGCACAGGAGGATCCCTCCTTCTCACCATGTTGCCCAGAATGTCCCAGATATGCTCAATAGGGTTCATGTCAGGGCTCCTTGCTGGCCATGGTAGGGTTTCGCTGGCATTCTGGCGGAGGTATTCATGCACAGCTCTAGCACGATGTGGTCGGGCGTTGTCATCCATGAATATAGGGTGGGTTCCAGGTGCATGATTTACAAAATGAGGGACCACAACTCTATCCAGTATGGAATCTTGATATCTTTGTCCATTTAGTGTTCCAGGTACAGTCAACAGATCCAGCTTACAATCAAATGAGATGCACCCCCATATCATAACGGAACCTCCACCAAATGGAACTTCTTCCATGATGTTACGTTGGTCGTACGCCGTGCGTCTGGACCTCCATACACGAGTTCGACCATCTGTGGCATGAAGCAGGAACCGACTTTCATCGGACCAGTGTACCCGTCTCCAGGATCTCATGTTCCAGTGTCTTCTTTCGTTGCACCACCTCAGACGCTCCTCTTTGTGGTGTGCAGTGAGGAGAGGACGTCTGACAGGTCTCCTAGCTTTCATGCCAGCAGCATACAGTCTCCTTTTGACGGTAGACATTGACTCTATTGCGCGTTTCCCATTGCTGGCTGAGCACTCTGCTGTTGGTGAATGGAGATCTCCTAACAAGGCGTACTAGGGCTCGATCATCACGGGCAGTAGTCTTCTTCGGTCTTCCAGATCTAGGCCTGTCCTTCACCTCGTTAGTTTGCCCATGTTTTGCAATCAAACGACTGATTACAGTATGGTTAATGTTCAGCTGTCTGCCAATCTCTCTGCATGACATACCAGTGGTATGCATGCCTATGATTTGCCATTTCACACGATCACTTAACCTTCGTCTTGCCATAGCGGTTCACAATCAAGAGCTAATTCTCTCTGTACAAATAAACCACGGTCATGAACACAAAATTCCTAATCTTGTCGCCTAAATCTGTATGTAATGTTCTACACCTCAAACTGGACTTTTACATAACTGAACACGTGTGCTGTTTCCCGCCACGCACGGACATCAAGCGGCGTGAAGTCATGCATGCATGTGCATTTCGTACTTGGAATTATGTCAGCTAACGCGGTGACAAAAAGTATGGCAGCCTAGTTGTACCATCATGTTTCTACGTTCTACTGTTTTTGCTGGTGCTTAACTTTTGCACAGGTGTATATATATATATATATATATATATATATATATATATATATATATATATATATATATATATATATATATATATATATATATATATATATATATATATATATATAGCAAGTAATTGCCTGATTTTAGAATTGTACATTAGAAAATTGTTTTCAACATGCTTTGGATCTTTAGAACGTATTTTATGTTTGTTTGCCGAGATACAACAAGGTATAAAATGAGCATGGATGTGGAGAATGAGGGGATACAATGAGTGAGAGAAATAGTGAAACGACTGCGACTTGGGACTGAGAATAGTAGTAAGGTATATTAAGTGTTATCAGTTTGTACAAAAGTTTAGTATCTAGTAGAATTTATTTATTATTTGAAGAACTGTCTTGTTGCATACTATTGAAGTGCTTTTACCCATCTCGATTGATACCTCATCCTGGCTATTATTGAAGTGTAGTAGAGCTAATTTCCACCAGCTAATCCCCATCCATGTTTTTTGATTGGTGGAAATGAGCCTCGCTACATCTATACAGTTTTAGACTTGACATTATATAACTGAAGTACCAAGATATCGTCTCTTTCTATGATTTGCATTAATAATTATTAACGAATTATCCCAGAAATATATTGACCTACAAAAGTTTCCCATCACCACCAGCGTTGTGCATCTTCTTCTTTTCGTTCGCTGATCATACCGCCATTCCTGTAAGTGACTATCGACATGATCATAAGCGTCATAGCATCGGAATTACATCTTTTTGTAAACTTATTCGAGGTCTCGAAGTGGTGTCCGTCGTTTCCATGGCAAACACGCTCTATTGAAATGACTAAATTGACTAATTGTGATTAAATGCCATAATTTCACAGTTTCATCTTCATCGATCCTGACATTCTCTTACGGACATGAAATATACCAGACAAGACATGAAGCACCGCAAATAGAGAATATTTCCATCATGTCCACGTTTACCATCTAGGGATGAAGGATCTGCAGCAACAGCATTGGCTGTGCAAATATTCTAAAGAATGCATACAAGTTATTGAATGGTACATTAATAATACACCTGAATCGTATGTGTTAATATGACTCTGCCAAGATGGTTAATTGACCTATCTATTAGAACTGTTAATAAGATTCTCATGTTTTAACAAGAGCCTCTGAGGATCAGGAATTTCATTACAGCTAGCAGAAGAATCACAGAGCACATGACTAACATTTCCTCATAGTGTCGTTGAAAAAACTTGGCGATCTAAGACAGCTCGAGCTTTTAGCAACACGCTTGATCTCCCTCATCCGTTAAGTGAGAAGTCACAGCCAGAGATTAATACTTGACAATGTTGATGTTAGAGAGCTGTATTTGCCAATATTGGTGGTCAGCTACAGAATAATACTTGACAATATTGATGCTCGGCTAGAGAACTATACTCAAGAATAGTAGACGCTCATAATGTCCCATCTATTGCAGTGGCAATGTTTTCTTGAAGAAATGTTCGCACAAAATGGACCACTCAGTTATAACTGTTAATAAGATTTTCCATGTTTTAACAAGAACCTTTGGAGATCATGATTTTCATTACTTTGAAGAATCATCAACTAACATTTAACCATGGTGTCAAGGAAAACCTTGCTGTCTAGCAGCACTCTTAATAAGCATGATTATTCTTCCATCAACCTTTCAAAAAAAGTGTAAAAATCACCTTTTAAATACATCAGAATCAATTGATTGTAGAACAGTAGGTGTTTAATCGCTCGCTGATAACATTAATAATAGGTTTTTCACTACATTTATATATTATTGTGTAAAGAACAATTTCACCAAAAGGCATGGTTTCCTATGACAACCGTTACACATTCAGAGTGCTTGTGGTGAGAGTCTAAGATCTACTGCACTGTATGATTATAGATTTCTTACAGCAAATCCCCCCCCCCCAGCCGTTACATCTTGAGACGCAGGTAGAGACTCATACTTGACAATATCGATGCTGAGCTAGATAACTATACTTGACATCATAGATGTGCATGATTGTACATCTGCTACAAGCATTGTCCTCATACAGTGGCAATATTTGCTTGCAGAAATAGTTCATGACATACACGATTACAGACATGCATATAGTCCAGAGACCTAGGGCGCCAGCAGCTACTGCTTGATATCCAATTTCATCTTCCTTGCAAAGTATCTCCACCTGTCTTGACCTCTGGCTATGGAAAAGCCATGAACGCGGAAAACCTTTAGTCAGTCGCCTACGTCTTCCTGTCTATATTTTACTAATAGCATGGCTAAGACTAAATTAGGGCAGCTAGAACAGGCTGAATGACTAACAAATTGTAGGTAATAGGACAACAACCTTACTACACAATGAGCCATGGGCATTAGGGCAACAGACTTACTGGTCCGTAGTTGCCAGTTGAGCAAAGTTAATGACTAATAAGTTGTATGTAGTCAATATGGAAACATACTTAATGCATAACAAATCAGGGCCATTAGGACAATAGACGTACTGGTCCGTGGTTACTAGGAGAGCAAACCTAATGACTAATAAATTGTGGTCACGGCGACTACAACATTATTACAAATTGTTGTCACTAGGGCAACCTTACTTAATGATAAAGCATGGTAACTAGGTTGACTACAGTACTGAGCAACAACCCGTGCCATAGTCATTAGAACAACACTTACTGAGTAGCACTGTATGGTTACTAGAAGAGCAACCCTAATGAGTAATCATAACAAATACTGGTCATTGCAACATCAACATTACTGAGCAACAAGTTTCGTGGTCACATGGACATACATTGTGGTTCTTTAAGATGGTGTCTTTCAGCGGCATGCCATAAGAAGCCATCATGTTTTGGTGCTGCTAGACACATCATCAGCTTTGACTCTATAGACCTATTCATATCTACGATTTTATTTCACTAATGTTGCTAATTATCCTTATCCTGAGATTGTCCATCTTCTGACCAAGAGAAGAGTATTTTCGAAAGGTAGCAGCTGGAATGTCTGTATCAGTAGCTGAAGTTGTAAATGAGCGAATAACAGAGGCGATCATTTCAGTGAGAGGTTTTCTAAAATAGCTTTCCCATCATCTACAAATGGACATTACTAACAGACCCCAAACTCACCCTATGTACATGCTTAGATTGCCACTTTCAGATAATACTGCGGCATACATGCTATCGCTTTAATATTTTATCATTGTATGATTACCTCACCGGGCTCCCTGGCTAGGGAAAGGAAATACTATCTTGTTCTGAGATTAATATTGATCATGTGATTATATCAACGAATGAGAGCATTGCAAGCCAATAGCCAGGATTTAGACTAGAATTAACTCAAATAATTTAATTGAACATGCATTGTCTATGTTTTCTTCATGGAGCATTTTTATAGTGGTGAATATGATATGTTTTCTTTGTATTTATATAACTTTCAATTAGCTGGAATAGTTTCACTCATTTTGAATATGCTAATATCTCTTAATATCCTTTGTAAACAGTGTTTTGTTTGTGACATCATATTGGTTCCGTGTATCAATACTGTCTCTGCGATGATATCGGTGATATTGAGTGATTGGTATTGCCATTGCTGCCTCTGTAATTACCTAATGTTACAGAATCAATGATACGGATTGATTGATCAGTAATTATATTCATTATTCAATCCTTGCTCAATGTTCTCAGCTTATTTTAGTGTGCTGCCTATGAAATGAATATTCCTTTATAGTTTTGTGTTAACTTAAGCAGGATGTAATATTATGTTTACTGAGTGGGATTGTATGTCTAACACGGCAGATAAACACGACCTTATCAACTGTAATAGCAGCATCTTGTTGCTTTGCTGAATATTTTGAGATCACTTTGACTGGAAGACGATTCAACTTTCACGTGCTTTTGTCTTTAATTGAGATGCGAGACTTTCACGGACAACGTAGATTATCTTGTGGTTTTGAGTGTATATGCACATATATAGATATATACAGTATATAAATGGTAGGTCCTATGAATACCTGGCTAATGTACTAGTCAAATTCTTTCCAACATAATCAGCCCCTTTTTACCTGCGTAAATGTGAGAATGGTGTTCTTCTTGTTGTTGTTCATTTTTAATAACTCTGGCGCTACTAGAGGTATTTTCTCCAACCTTTGGTGGATGCTTGCCTGTGGAGTTTCGAACTGCTGGGCCAAGTTTGGGGACAAAATCTAAAACGCAACAGGAACGACTTTCAGCAACATTGTTTTCAAAATATACATTTTACACATTCTTCAATAACCCTGTTTCTATTGGTGCAATCTTCTCCAAACTTGGGTGCCGCTTGACTGTGGGGTCCCGAAGATATGTGCAAATTTGTGTTGCAACAGTGTTTTGAAAATATACATTTTTAATACATTTTTTCAATAACTATTTCTATTGGGGAGATCTCCTAACTTGGGTTAGGGTTTGTCTATGGGCCCTCGAGGCGTTTGCCAACTTTGCGATCAAGAACTAAAACATAACGGTAGCAGTTTTCAGCAACATTCTTTCCAAAATAAACAGTTTTGACCGTACAGCAGCCCTACTGAAAAATATATCAACGGCGCGGGTATTGGGCAGACAGACAGGCACACATACACCCATGCCAGGGGTATACAGACAACTCTAACCTTCATCTCATAACACAGGTATATTGAAAGATACACGAACAATCAGATTCTTGCCAAACACATTATTAGCTCACCTGGCCTGAAAGGCCAAGTGAGCTTATGCTGTGGTGACCATCCGTCGTCCGTCCATCGTCCGTCAACTCTTCTTTTAAACAACTTTTTCTCCAGAACCACTAAGCCAATTTCAATTATATTTGGCAGGAAGCACCCTTAGGGCATCGGGATCCAAGTTTGTTTAAATGAACCCTATCGGCCAATTCCGATCGGCCAGTTTGGCCGGTGGCCATCTTGGATTTAGGCCGATTTTAGGAAACGTCTTTAAAAACCGCTTAGGGGATTGATGCAAATCTGATGAAATATGATCTATGGCAAGAGCTGAACCAAGTTTGTTCAAGGGAACCTAATTGGCCAAATGGTTCGGCGGCCATCTAGGTTGACCTAGTTGTAGCGAAAATGACTTATCCAGAACCGCTTAAGGGATCGGGCCGAAATTTGGCAGATATGATTAGGGCCTAAGGGCCATTAGAGTTTGTTCAAGAGAAGTTGATCTGTCAAAAGACTTGGCCGCCGTGGGCCAATCAAAATATAGCGTGTTTGGCGGCCATATTGGACTTTTTTATTTGATGGATTTTGAGGCCGAAATTGGTTTTGTTTTGTGTTTTGCGGTATTCTGATCACAAATTTACAATTTTCGAAACTGTCGGATAAACTGTTTGGTAGCCACCTTGGATCATTTCCCCACCAAAAGTTCCCATACTAAAGCAATGGGAAATTTTAAATGTTTTCTTCTTGAGAACTACTGGTCCGATTTCAATTATATTTCACAGGAAGCATCCTTAGGGCATAGAGATTCAAGTTTGTTCAAACGAAGCCGATCGTCCAATTGGGCTGGCGGCCA
This sequence comes from Chaetoderma sp. LZ-2023a, assembly GCA_034401795.1. Taxonomy (NCBI): domain Eukaryota; kingdom Metazoa; phylum Mollusca; class Caudofoveata; order Chaetodermatida; family Chaetodermatidae; genus Chaetoderma; species Chaetoderma sp. LZ-2023a. Next base: position 72,989,651 of record CM067366.1, on the reverse strand, counting down.
TCTTGGATTTTGGCCGATTTTTTAAAATGTCTATGAAAAGCCTCTCCGAAGCCACTTATGGGATTGATGCATACCTGATGAAATATGATTTAGGGTAAGAGCTGAAGCAAGTTTGTTCAAGGGAACTTGATTGGTCAAATTGTTTGGTGGCCATCTTGGTTGACCTAGTTGTAGCGAAAATGACTTCTCCAGAACCGCTGAAGGCAACGGGCCGAAATTTGGCAGATATGATTAGAGACGAAGGGCCATTGAAGTTTGTTCAAGGGAAGTTGATCCGTCAAAAAACCTGGACACAAGTGGCCAATCAAAATATAGCATATTTGGTGTCCATATTTGATTTTTTTATTTGATGGATTTTAAGGCCGAAATTGGTTTTATGTGTTTTTGGGTATTCTGATCACAAATTTGCAATTTTCGAAACTGTCAGGTAAATGGTTCGGTGGCCATCTTGTGGCATTCTAGTTGAAATGCCTATGGTCCAGATGAGCGATACATGTCCCTTGGGACTCTTGTTTTGCACATGCGATATTTATAGACAATCCCCAGTGTAAATCACGCTGCCTGATTTTAATGATATTGTTTCTTTGTCTATTTACCTGCAACATTTAAATCACAGACCATATGAAGATAAAACCTTTCTAACTTTGACGTTTCTACAGGTGCATTGTCAGGGGAGTGTTCTGAAAAGACACTCAAGGGAAATCGCTAATAGGACAGTTACGTTATACAGCAAACGCTGTCTATAATGGACACTCGCTTTTGGGGCCAACAGATGGTGGGCCTTTAAGACCGGTGATCTTAATTAACCATGATCTTCTAGTTCCAATTGATATTTACCATAGTAAATGAGTTGTAGTATGCTTGTCTTTAGTGACCATCTGTCTTTTGTGACCACCTGTTTTCAGTGACCACTTGCATTTTTTGTGACCACCTGTCTTTAGTATTGATTCAGTAGGTAATAATATTTTTCTGGCAATTATTAACTGAAAGTTATTTCAATTTCCCAGAAATCTTTCCACTGTATATGAATTTTAGAGCGATGCTCTGTTAAAACGCAAGGCATTTTCTATTGGCTGCTGAGGATTTTTACCTATCAGCATTTGCAACTCGTAAAAGGACACATCCAATTTTTGTATAAATCTGTGATGCATATTTAAGTATGGGGAATCAAACAGGACTTTAATACCACATATAGGCATCTCTGGCACGAAATATACCGAACTACATGGCCTGGAGTGCCCGACTTATCATTTGTTCACATTAATCTGCCTCAGAGGAGATGACATCCATTTAGCCATTATTGCTTAGGGAGTAGGCAACGATAGTGTAGAGAAACAGCCGCCATTTTATGTGCACGTTTAATCTGCAATTCGCATGGTCGGGAAACGATGAAGACAGAATTGTAGAATTTGTTTGTTTGGATGACTGCAGGAGTGCTAACAATCGTGAATGGTAGAGCTACCAGCGGGTACTCACGTGAACGCTTTATGCTGAATTCACTTGACCATCGAGTGCCTGGAAAATCGTGGCACGATCTCACTTAATGGACCTTTCCATTTTAGCTATGCCCCGCCCATCACCAGCTAAGCTCCACCCACACATCGCCGTGTTGGGATTGATCGATCCCCAAAAGCCGTAGCTATCGATTTCCTGAAAACTACACAGGGAAGCTGTTGAATATTTTGTAACTAATTTGACTGGGTGCTGTTGCTGCCTATTGCAGCAACAGCGCCCAGGCAAATTAGTTTCAAAATATTCAACAGACTATTTATTAAATAGTAAAAGCAAACAATTTGTACAACAACGCGTAGACCGTCTTCAAATATGCGTTCGTGACGTACTTATCGACGTCATTCATGACGTCATACATTATGATGTCATTCTACACACCACGTATATGATTGTGACGTCATATGATGGGTGCTTACTCTGGAAAGGTGAATTATAGCGACTTGATTATTCTATAAGACATGGCAGCAACAACATTTATTCAAAGCGTCAATCAGATTATAATCTATCACCTTGAATAAATGTAGTTAATCGCGAGATGTATCTTCTATGGCATACAGAAGGAACATAGTTTCAGTTGTCATGCATTTACAATCCACGCTTACAGTCATAAACTCACAGATGACAAAACTGACGATGGATTCTTTGTATTGTATTTACTATATACCGAATGTTCAGTACAATAAATATACATAAATGTTATTACAAAGTCAGTGGAAATTATTCATGATCAGATCAGTGGTTGTAAATGTGTACTCTATCAGTTTGTTGTATATGACTATTGCCTGGTGCAATAGGCATTTCCATTTTTAGCTAGGCCCCTCCCATCTCTAGCTAAGCTCCACCCACACCTCGCTCGAGTTGTGATCGATCGATCTCTGAAGTCACTGACTATCAATTTCCAGAAAACTATACAGGTAAGCTGCTTAATATTTACAAACTAATTTGACTGGGCTGGGTTGCTGCCTATGGCAGCAACAGCGCCTAGTTAAATTATTTTCAAAATATTCAACAGTATGTCTATTACTATTACTTGAATAGCAAAAACATACAATTCGTACAACGTTGTCACATTCAAGTGGAAGATAAGGGCCGATTCGACTCGTTTCCACCACTTGAATGATCAAGAGACGCCGGGCCCGTCACGTTAACCAAACCAGACAAATAAGACACAAGTTCAAAGTTAAACAATACTGTTTACTGAACATAAATTACCCCCCCCCCACCCCCTTTCCAATATTTAATGACAATGATAATTAAATTAGTATTAAATAATGAGCAATATGAAATAAAAGCGTTCAAATAAGTTCCTGCTGGATGTGGTACCAATGCGAGTATCTCGCCTCGTGACGTGAGCGTGACGCGACCTCGTGGCGCGACCTCGTGGCGCGAGCGTGAGCACCTCGTAACGCGAGCGCGAGCACGAGCACCACGTGAGCACCTCGTGACGCGAGCGCGAGCACGAGCACGAGCACCTCGTGACGCGAGCGCGAGCACCTCGTGGCGCGAGCGAGAGCACCTCGTGACGCGAGCGCGAGCACCTCGTGGCGCGAGCGCGAGCACCTCGTGGCGCGAGCGCGAGCACCTCGTGGCGCGACCGCGAGCACCTCGTGACGCGAGCGCGAGCACCTCGTGACGCGAGCGCGAGCACCTCGTGACGCGAGCGCGAGCACCTCGTGACGCGAAGTGAACAACGTCTAGACTAACATTCCCACCAATTTCATAGCCAATACTGAGGATGCAAACATATAATACAAGACTGCTAAATCGTAGAGTCATTAATAAAAATCAATCAGTACACAAACAACATCTTTTGAACTTGCGATAACAAACTTCCTAACAGGACTGTTTATAACTCTATCAGTTGGCAGACACAAAATAAAACACTGGCTACGTTCTCTTGAATATTTTGAAAACAAATCTGCCAGGAAGTCGTTGCTGCCTTAGGAAGCAACATCCTCCATACAGATTTCCTACAAAATATTCAACAGCTGTCATGAATAGCAATTTACCAAATAACATGTGCTTCGATGAAGAAATGGTAAACACAATATTAACGCTCTACATACCTGAGGCATGGTCAGCCAAGTTCAACAACAAGCAAATAATACCATCTTAGAATACAGTCACGACAACGCTAACGGCGACAGCAAACCCAATAAGACTACAAATTGTAAAAAAAAATCACCGAGTATATATACACTTCAGACCTCTAGCTAATTACCATACCAATAAGGTGCATGAAGAAGCGACAACAATAACCTAGCTAGGAATTTGTAATGCTATACACGCATACACTGATTTAAATATAAAAGGATTGCACATTTCCTACCGAACGTTCCACAACATAAGTGCTATGCTACCACCAATGCTACTCAGAATTGGCAAAACATTATACTACTTACATATGTGGCAATACGAAATATTGATTAATAGAAACAAAATATTAATATTTTCATATTTAATAATATAATTCATAAGCTGTGATAACTGTAATAATACGCCCAATATCTAATTTAAATAACAATGGTTTACCTGAACAGATTAGCGTCCGTACACAGGTGAATTAGCATACAATACGGCAACACAAGACTAGATTTGCGTGACAATGACAGCGCACAAATCACATATCAAATGACAACAGCACTGCCAAATAACTGATATTGTAGCGGAGTCACTACAGTACCACATAAAATAAAATATACACAATTTAATATATATATATATATATATATATATATATATATATATATATATATATATATATATATATATATATATATATATATATATATATATATATATATATATATATATACAATTCGGATCGTGACAAACGTGTTGGACTATTAAGCGTTTAAGCTATATCGAGTCATTCATGACGTCATGATTATAACGTCATCATACACGTCACGTAGTTGGTCATGACGTCATATCACGTCATATGATCAGTGGATAAACTTGGATGTGTCCATTACATCGCAAGGACCGTTGCTAGTGATAGTGGATGGGGTGGCACTGTCACAGTGGTGTGGAGAGTTTATAGTTATAGGTATTTTGGCACTCCCATGTTACAAATATGCCAATCAAGGAATGCTGATTACTGTAAGGGAGATGACGTAGTCATGGTGGCATGTATAATTGACCCATGGAATGTTGATGACTGTAAGGGAGGTGACACGGTCATGGTGGCATGTATAATTGACCCATGGAATGTTGATGGCTGTAAGGGAGGTGGCACGGTCATGGTGGCATGTATGATTGTATCACGGAATGCTGGTAGCTCTAAAGGAGGTGACACGGTCATGGTGGCATGTATAATTGACCCATGGAATGTTGATGACTGTAAGGAAGGTGACACGGTCATGGTGGCATGTATAATTGACCCATGGAATGTTGATGACTGTAAGGAAGGTGACACGGTCATGGTGGCATGTATAATTGACCCATGGAATGTTGATGGCTGTAATGGAGGTGACACGGTCATGGTGGCATGTCTGTTTGTGTCACGGAATGCTGATAGCTGTAAAGAAGGTGACGCAGTCATGGTGGCATGTATGTTTGGGCCATGGACTGTTGATAACTGTAATGTAGGTGACACAGTCATGGTGACATGTATGTTTGGCCCATGGAATGGTAATATTGCCTGTACTAAAAGTTGGCCTGTTACAGAATATGGTGAAAATCTGAAACTATACCACTTCTTCATCTTTGTATTTGAATAGGGGAGACCATGTATTGCAATCACTCACATATGGGCGTGCCTGTGAGCTTACATGTAAAGAAATATCTATAATCCAAATCCTCAGGTTTATGTACGAAGGAAATACAAAACATCTATGCGTATAATGGTTGTAGCGCGGACCGACCGGACGGGTACTGACCGTCCCAGCGAAGCTGGGTATGGAACGGCCACTCTGGATTCGCTCCGGGCACGCCCCCCCCCCCCCCCCCTGGATAGTATGCGTACATAAGACCTATAAGAGAGGTTTTCGTTATAATCGGCTGCCGGATAAAGCGTGTGGTGCACATGCGCACGCGTCAGAGCTTCCCTGACAACACGTCACGGAATTGGAAGTGAGTGCATGCCTATAGTGTACTGAGTGGGTACTCGTAAAAACCTTTAATTATTCCGTTCTCGTTGTTCTTGGTACCGATCAGGACCATAATAACACGAGCTTTCTAGAACTGTTAACCATTTTAAAATCGGTCCAGAAATGGCTGAGTTATCCGCGATAATCCCCTTAAATTGTCTTCAAAATATTGCTTTTGACGTCGCAATCGCGTGTATGCATAAATAGATCTAAAATGTTCTAGAACGTGGTAAATACGCCACTGATCTAGCTGCAAGCTGATTGACTACTGCTCGGCCGCTGATTGGCTGAGGCATCTGCCTCTGACGTCACGAGTAGTATAAAAGGGGTGAAAGCCGACCCGACCCGTATGGAGGACTGGCTGGAAGTGCGGGACTTGACAGTGAACCGGAACACCGACGAAATATACAGAACATCACCGCGGTTCCAATCGGCTTTCAGCCCACCCGCACCGGATAGCAGTTCTCAGACTTTCCGCATTACAGAATTTTGGATGCTCCTGGATGGCCATCCAGGGGCAAAATAATTAAAGTTATGGTTTCCGCTTCCGGATTTGTCTAAAGGGACCACCTCTGCGGAAAGGACCGTGGGGGCCCGGGATGTGATTCTACGGAATGTAGAGCTGATGGTGATTCTTGGTGGATGACTCGCCGGATCTGCCAACTACGCTGAAAAGTGGACTTCAATCTCTGCACTGCATGTCGTGTGTGTTTAATTAACTTTTTGACCACAGTCTGGTGGAACTTTGCTGGGTGCGCCGCAAGAGCTATGCGACGTCTCCAGCAACGTGTGCCAAGTTATGTCACTGCCTAACATTATATACAGCCCTCTCAGTTAATGGGCAAACCTTCAACTTTACTACCTCCGTCGCCGGATGGATAACTTTCTCACTTCCATATAAATTGTTACTAGTTACCAAGACCATCTAATAGTTATTTCTTCACTGCTTTGTTTCACTGTCCTGAGTGTGTGCCGTGTCTACCCTGTCTGGAGGAGTCAGCTTGCAGAAACCAGCTGCGGAAATCGCTTGCGGAAATCTCTCCAGCTTCAGCGAATGTGTCGACTCGCACTATGAATATGTTAGCGCCTCGATTTCAGTAACATAGTAGCCTGTTCCGTACCGATGACTATTAGCTACTCAAGTAACTATATTATTGTACATTTCAATTATCATTTCCGTATATGGTACTGATGACCAATAGCTACCTTACCGGTCTTAAGACCGCAATTTATAATTTCTGTTTTACTGTGAATAGTATCCTTGTTTACTGTAGGTGCTTTCAACTAGCCGCACCGCTTAAGTTTATCAATCTGTGATACTTAACCACCTCATTTAATTACGATCTATTTATTGCAATGGTTAGTTGTATATGGCAGTTAGCCATCCAGTGAATATGTTTTGTTTAATTGTAGAAAACTTTGGACCGCAGTACGCTAGGAAATACTATACAGCAACAGCTATGTCCGCATCACACTATTCCCGCCATCATCAATTTTACACTGAGGTCGCTGGCCATGCTCTAATTATTTTAGCCCGGCATGTTACCGACTAAACCTTACTATTCAGCTCGGTAGGATAGGTTAAAGTGGTTAGGGACAATTTCTTCGTTTAGAGACATATAGTGTATGCCTCTTTTCAAGTTGTTGCGGTAATGTAGCCCCGCACTCCGGCAAGGTTGTGTAAAATTGGCCAGTTACCTATAGGGCCACATATATTAAGTTATTGTCTCTTTCCACGATCCACCAGCCGCATGGCTTATTAATTGTTTGGACTTCCCATCAGCACGTTGATCAGATCCGACTCTGGGAAACTATCGGAGGTTTCCAAGCGGTGATGGTTAAACTGCTGATTTACATACATCTCCCCTGTATCTTCGGATACTTGTTAGCTAGATAACCCTGCCAATGAAGGAAGCACTGCGAAAACATATAGTTGTAAATGTGAATTAGTTAGTTTATTTACCGGCCTGAAGTGCATATCTGGGCATATTGGAACTTAACCCTAACGACAGGTCAACTGTTAGATCCGTAGCACGCGGTGACGGACGAGATGCGGATCTCCATCCAATTTGTTGCAGTGTCTGAATGAAACGTTGGAGCTCATCACACCCTCACGGGAAGGATGCTCGTGATGGATATCCGTCTCTCCATAAAGACATGTTTGTGTGAAACATAGCCATTGTTCAGGTGATGTTTTATGTGGTTGCGGGCCAAGATAGCCGGATTTTCATCGAATTTGGATGCCTTGTGTCATAACATGTACGCATGCTGTCCTTGGAGGTAAATGCTAATCCGGGTAACCTACAGGAAGCGAGGCGTCTGCGCCCATTGGACAACTGTATCTAAAGTTAGGTTGAAATTCCTGCCACTTGCGGCCAAAACTAGTTTCTCTTTCTAACAACTAAATGGTAGGTTAGTTAAATGGTACTGCATAAGACAGCGACTTGGGAATTCTTCGGAAATCGTTCGTCCCGTCTTCACGTAAACCAGTAGGCATCACATTAATTATGGTTTCACTAGGATCTTCACTTAAAGCATTTTTCTGTTGAACAAGAGAGTGGCCCTTTTTGCCAGCTCTTTTCCTCCGCTTCGGTGTTGAAGGCATTTTCCTGTGATGGAGGCCCACGCAAGGCACTTACCTCTCGGAACAACAATATTTTCTTTGTGTGTGTGTGTGTGTGTGTGTGTGTGTGTGTGTGTGTGTGTGTGTGTGTGTGTGTGTGTGTGTGTGTGTGTGTGTGTGTGTGTGTGTGTGTTTGTGTGTGTGTGTGTGTGTGTGTGTGTGTGTGTGTGTGTGTGTGTGTGTGTGTGTGTGTGTGTGTGTGTGTGTGTGTGTGTGTGTGTGTGTGTGTGTGTGTGTGTGTGTGTGGGTGTGTGTGGGTGTGTGTGTTAGGGGTATACTAGTTTATATTAAACTACCAAGTGACTTCGTTGCGGATGCTTTTGTTGCAGGGATACCTCTGCGGATTCAAGAACCTGTGTGGTACCTCCGGCGACACCACGTGGAAACAACACCAGATAGCTCTATATTGTATATTATTGTGTGCTCATCTACTGTCAAACGATTCATCTTGTTTGTATGGTATATTAATATTTCTACTGTTTTAATTACAAATTGTTCCATATCTCTAAATTAGTATGGATAGACACACCGGTGACACAAATAGTTGGGATGACACTGTGTGGTTCAATCCTGGCGGCAATGGTCACACGGCCCCACTGGAACATCAGTGTTCCACCGGCTCTAGAAGTCGGTTGGAGAGACGTCACACGGGATCTGCAACCCCGAGATCTGTAGCTAACCAGCCTCCCCGTTCATCGTGTGTTTGCGGTGCAATGGGCGGAAACGTCATAAGGGACCAGTACATACCCCTGCGAGCTACAATGGCCAAGAATCTTGATGACGTTGTTGCTACAATGGTATAAATTACCAGTTGGTGAGTGTCCACTTTAACTTGATCACACCTTGGTCTACTACGGCTATTATATTATGTGTTCTCTTGTTGATGTCCAAAATCTGAATGACGTGAGCAGTGCTTGATTTTCTACTCCTTTTAGTCCTTCTTGCTAGGAAGTAGAAACACAGATGTAATAAGAAATTTGCAAGGCCATATATGCTGGTGATGGTAGTGGTGGTGGTGATGGTAGTGGTGGCGGCCGTGGTGGTGGTGGACGTTTTGTGCTAATCTGTCTGTGCTACTTTGTTCCAGATTGCTCAGTGGCTTGTCAGGAGGCCATTTTAAAAGGGTTGAATACATGGTATGGTAGATTGTCCAGTTTACCTTCAATGTCACAATACTCCATGTTGTAGTGTTGCCTCCTCTTAAATAGTAATTTTAAAATTAATCTTAAACTGTTGAATCCATTTTTCAGTTGGAAGATGTGGTCTGTGTTTTCCCAGGTGGATCCAACGATACCATGTTAGTGATTTAAGAGGCGCCATACCTGGATATTTTCCTCACCAGATTGAAATGTCCAATTAATAAATTTAAATCATACATCTCTCTCAATTAGTATCCCGAATTTTAAAGTCAATTGCTCTTCCGAGACCCTCACTCACAGATGGTAATCTTCCAGTAAGATTACGGGAAGATTACATATAGAATAATCAGCTGTCTTGGAATTTAACTTGAACTTATTTTCCATGTCCCCAACAATGGCATATCTTTGCAGCACATGAGAATTTATCCATCTCGCTCGGAATGGCATTGGGGATATATCGTACATGCTTCATTTTATTGTGCTGATTATTAATGTTGTTAATGCTTTTGGCGAGTTGTTTTAAAAATGATAAATATTTTTTCTGATTTAAATCCCCCTTGAAAGCGTGTTTTTGGGTAATGGACCTTTCCACTGTATCCATATAACATATGATGTCATAATCAACTACGTGCTATGCATTCCAGGAAGGTATTTTCCCAAAATACGCTAAAGTGGGAAAGGTCTATTGCAGTTGAATAGACCAACTGAAATTGCGAGAAGTTTATCGTTGTCGACTTGACATTATATGGCCGAAGTGCAGAGATAATGGATCTTTCTATAACAATGGTTTTGCATTGAAAATTATTAACCAATTATTCCAGAAATATCTTGACCTACAAATGTTTTACATTGCCGCCGTGTTTGTGCATCGTAGCATCGAAATTACATCCTGCCACAAACTTAGTTGAGGTCTTGAAGTGGCGCCACTTGTTTTCATGGCAAACAAGCCATTGGAATGACTAAATTGACTAATATTGATTAAATGCCATAATTTGACACTCTCATCTTTGTCGATCTTGACATTCTCGTATAGACGTGAAACATACAAGACAAGACATGAAGCACCGCACTTAGAGAATGCTTCCATCTTGTCCACGTTTACCCTCTAGAGACGACAGATCTGTAGCAACAACATTGGCTGTACACATATTTTAAAGAATGCATACAAGTTGTTGGATGGTACATTAATAATAAACCTGAATCATATGCGTTAACATGACTCTACTGAGACGGTTAACTGGCCATTCCATTAGAACTGTTAATAAGAGTCTCACGTGTTAACAAGAACATCTGGCGATCAGGGCTTTCATTACTGGTAGCAGATGAATCATCCCGATTACACTATTAACATTTAGTCATGGTGTCACTGAAAAACGATGCTGTCTAGCAACACTCTTAATAAACACAGTTATTCTCCCATCAACCTTTCAAAATATGTGTACAAATCTTCTTTTGATTGCATCAGAATAACAGCTACGAGGGATTGTAGCGAATAGTATAAGTTTAAAGGTTTGCTGACAATTATCATAATAAGTACTTCACTTCATTTATATATTACTTGTGTGATGGACAATTGTATTAAAATGCTTGGCAACTGCTTTACGTTGATGTAATTCACAACGGGCAATGGCTATAGATTGCTTACAGCAGCAGATCTTCGTCAGCCGCCACATGATAAGACGCATCTAAAGACCTATAATTGTCAATATTGATGATCAACTAGAGACCTATAGTTGTCAATATTGATATTCATCTCGAGAATAATACTTGACAATATTGATGATACAGACCTATACTTGACCATATTGATGCCAGAGACCTATACTTGTCAATATTGATGCCAGCGACCTATACTTGTAAATATTGATGCCAGAGACCTATACTTGGCAATATTGATGTCAGAGACCTATACTTGTCAATATTGATGCCAGAGACCTATACTTGTCAATATTGATGCTAGAGACCTATACTTGGCAATATTGATGCTAGAGACCTGTATTTGACAATATTGAGGCTAGTGACATATAGGGGCCTACTTATCAATAGTGATGCTAGAGACATATACTTATCAATATTGATGCCAGAGACCTATGCTTGTCAATATTGAGGCTATAGACCTATACTTGTCAATATTGATGTTCAGCTGGAGACCATTGTTTACAATGTTGATGATACAGACCCATATGTGCCAACGTCGATGATACAGACCTATACTAATCAATATTGATGCTAGAGATATATACTTGACAATATTGATGCCAGAGACATATACTTGACCATATTTATGATCAGGTAGAGACCTAAACTTGACAATATTGATGCTAGAGACCTATAAATGTCAATATTGATGCTAGAGAAGAAAAACTTTACGATATTGATGCTAGAGACCTATACTTGACAATATTGATGCCAGATACCTATGCTTGTCATTATTGATGCTAGAGACCTATACGTGACCATATTGAAGCTAGAGACCTATACTTTACAATATTGATGATACAGACCTACACTTGTCAATATTGAGGCTAGAGAACAATACTTGACAATATTGATGTGCAGCTAGAGAACAATACTTGACAATATTGATGCACAGCTAGAGACATATGCTTTACAATATTGATACGCAGCTAGAGACATATGCTTTATAATATTGATGCTCAGCTAGAGAACTATACTTGATAATATTGACCGAGAGACAAATATTTGACAATATTGATGATCAGCTAGAGAGATATTCTTGACAATATTGATGATCAGCTAGTGAGATATATTTGACAATATTGATGATCAGCTAATGAGATATATTTGACAATATTGATGATCAGCTAGAGAGATATACTTGACAATATTGATGATCAGCTAGAGAGATATACTTGACAATATTGATGATCAGCTAATGAGATATATTTGACAATATTGATGATCAGCTAGAGAGATATACTTGACAATACCGATGCTCATGATTGTCCATCTGCTACAGGTCTTGTCTTCAGACAGTGGCAATATTAGTGCTTGCTCGTAACATAACACAATTACACACATACATGCAGCTCTGAGGGATTAGAGCATTAGCTGCTGACTGATATTAAATGTCATCTTTCTTGCAAAATCTTTCCATTTTTTTGCCCTCTGGCCATGGAAAATCCATGAATATAGAAATCCTTTAGTCAGTCACACACATTTTTATCTCGACAGTTAATTAATAGCATTCTGCCTGTGGTCAAGACTTCACGCTCTTTTCTGTAGACTTCACATTCGTAATGAGTTCAGAAGCCACGAGACCATGTTGCATATAGCACGACCAAACATATCCGAGAGGTAGAGGACGGCACTACTAAGAAACAAAGATTCATGTTTATTAAGATGATGTCAACCCTACTGAACCACACATCCTGATCCCTAGGACGGCGAGCTTACTGAGATAGGTATCATGGTCACTAACTAGAACAACGAGCGTACAGAGCCACATCATGCTCACTAATTAGGACGATCATCATACAGAGCCACATCCTGGTCACTAAGTAGGACGATCACCATACAGAGCCACATCCTGGTCACTAGGACAATGACCCTCCAGAGCCGCATTATGGCAACTAGGACAACAAAGCCACATATCATGGGTACCAGGACAATGATCTTACAGTCACATCATGGTCACTAGGATGACTACCATGCAGAGTCACATCCTAGTCCCTAGGGCGACTACCATACAGAGTAACATCATTGTTACTAGGATGACTACGGTACAAAGTCACATCATGGCCACTAGGATGACTACCGTACAGAGTCACATCATGGTCACTAGGTTGTCTACCGTACAGACTCACATCCTGGTCACTAGGGCGACTACCGTACAGAGTCACATCATTATCACTAGGATAACTACCCCACAAAGTCACATCATGGTCACTAGGACAACTACCATACGGTGTAGTGTGGATCGGCCGGACAGGTACGGACCATCCCAGCTCGACTGGGTACGGGACTGTTCCGGTTACGTTCTGAGCACGCCCCCCCCCCCCCCTTAGTAGGATAGCCCCCCCCCCCAGGACCGGAATAAAAGGAGGAATTCAAAACTGTAAACCATTTAAAATCGGCCAGAAATGGGTGAGTTATCCTTATTTTTTCTGCTTGAATTATGCTCAAAGTTTTTAAAACGTCATAAGCGCGTCTATGTACTAATTGAATGGGGGCGGATGTTTATCACGTGATAATGTCCTTGCCTTTCCAGCTCACACGCTGATTGGCTACAGGTCGCGCATTGATTGGCTGATCGTTCCAGCTACGATGTCATGAGGAGTATAAAAGGAGCAAAGAACTGAGAATCGACACCCACACTTCGACGAGAGAGAAGGTGGTAGGTTGTGTGGCCAGAGCAGTATATGACGTGGGCAACTGCTTACTGACTGTGGTTACCATACAACCGCAGCAGTGCCTCTCGGATTTCAGCTTTTAGTCTGGCACACAACTGCTGCATCTATGTTTTTGTATGCTCTCGGGAAGATATCACCCGAGGGCAAATAAATAAATCAAAAAAGAAGGAACCTTCACTTCATACAACATCAGAGCAGTCTTCCTGCGGATGGGCCTTGTGGCCCCGATGTAAAGAACTCGTAGTATGTGGGACGAGTGGTGATTCTTGGTGAACAACTCGTCAGATCTGCCAAACCCCGCCAAAATGTGGTAATAAAGTTTCGCGCAATGTATTGTGTATAACATTTAACTTTTAGACCACAGTCTAGTGGGACTTTGCTTGGTGCGCCACACGAGCTATGTGGTGCATCATGTACTGTGTACACGGAAGATGCACATGCATCATTATTTAACATTTAAAGCCCTTCATTACTACGGGGCAGCTTTCAACGTCCATTACAGGACAAAATCTTTTTTCATACTGTTTAAATTAATATGACTATGTAGTGGACATCTGCAACCGCAATTGTTCTTCTTCACCATCTTTGAGAGTGAACCGCATCAATAGTTCGCCTTCGGATACCAGCCCAGCAGCTACAGAAGTGAGCCATCTCGCATTCCTCATACGGAACGTATCATCTACTGTGATCTATGAACTTTCTCCGTCCCGATGACTAATAGGTACTCATCTAACTATTTTCATTATTACTGTATTTTTACATTTATAGGTACTGATGACTAATAGGTACCGACCGGTCGTCTGAGACCGCATTTTATGATTTATCTTTCTATTGTATATATTATCCTTGTTTTGTGCTGATTACTAACAAGCACCGCAAGGTCAGGTGACCTTTATTATTGTTAATTCCGTGATAGTTAGTTATATATATGGCAGCAGCCATCCTAGTTACTTGTTTTGTTTATTTTATATAAAATACTAGGACCATAGTATGCTAGGCTACACTATACAGCAACAATAACACTGCATCACCTTTTACCCCCAGCATCACTTTTTCACTGAGGTCACTATTCAGGTTCTCATTAGGCGAACCTGACATGAGATCGACTAAACCTGGCTATTCTAGCTCGATAGGATAGGTTTCGAAGTAGTTAGGAATGCGCGCTTGTTAGGAGTCATTTGTGTAAGCCTCTTTTCCGGATGTAGTGGATATGTAACACTGCACACCGGCTAGGTGGTATAAATTGGCCATATACTTTAGGGCCTCCTTATTAATATATGAGCGATTGTTTCTTCCTACGTTCCTCCAGCCTTAAGGCTTATAATTGTCTGGACCTTCCTTCGGCGCGTTAGTGCAATCCGACTCTGGAAACTATTGGGGTTTCTGAGCGGTGAAGACTAAAGTGGCCATTCCGCATACACTCCCCCAGTATCTTCGGATACCAGTTAACATTAGATATCCATGCCAAAGTAGAAAGCACTGCGAACACATTTTCTCCAGGATCAGATCCTACATGATCTGTCCTCAACACACCAGGTGATGGACAGGACATGGATCTCCCTCTAACTCTTCACAGTGACTGGGCACGGTCTTGGAACCCACCACGCCATCACGGGAAGGTCACTATAGTTGGATATCCGTCTCCTTATCCCCACCGTAACAGTATATATGCGTTTCAAATGCTTTTGTAAATATGTCTTGTCCTAGTGATGTTGTATATGGTTGTGGTGCGGTCAGTAACATGATCATTATAGGATTCAGGAGCTGCCATGCTGTGACATGTCTGCTCGCTATTTTTCTGAGGGGGATGGTCCGTAAGGTGACAACATGGGAACCAGGAATTTCCGCCAGTCAGAGATGTATTAAAAATCCATTATCGAATTCAACTTTTCGGTAGCAAAATCCTACTCGTGACTGACGACAATGCGGGTATCTTGCTCTCTTAATAATGTCGACTGTTATTACGTGCAAATGATGTAGGTAGTCTTGGCTGTTTCCGTACGACATCATGGGAGAGGAAAAGTGGGGGGGGGGGTGACATTGGACAAACGTTTCTCCCATGGCGCGTACTGTAGATGGCTGTAGTGTAATCCTTCTATGTTCATGATCAGTTCTCCCATAACTAGATAAGAAGGTGTGTGCGAGAGATTTGTTGGCTGTTGTTTGTTGACGATAATGTTGTTGTCGGGAGGTCCGGGCTGCTGTATGATGCTAATGTTAAAGCGAAATGGGCGCATTCCAGTTTTCCATGCAGGTGAATGCCGAGTCTGTTGTTATTGTGGGAGATGGGGGTTTGCGGGAGATATTATTTCTCCCACATCTGGTGCGGGTGGAACTGTTGCATGTACCCTTTGCCCTTCCCGGTGTGGTTCGCTGTCCCCGCCATGCTGGATGGACGCCCAGTTCCCCACACAAGATGCATCCCAGGCTAGGTACCTTTACGTATATGCCTGAGATAAAGACCTGTCCAAGTTAGGGGAACATAATCCGGGACAGAGTCAAGGCGTACCCTGCTGACTCCCGCCCCAAGCAGAGACAGTACTGGATGCCATTTACCACGTACCACGGAGGCGATGCCTGCTAGACGTTGCAGCTGAGAGCCCCTGTGCAGATCGTACTAGCCAGGTCATCCACCCGACGGGCACTTGGGATCCCAGACCACTCCACCCGTCCAGCAAGTTACAGGTTACACCGTCTCACGCACATACCCTCCTGCTTCCCAAAGAATCACTTTTCATGATCTCTGATCACAGGAGGCATGACTCGCAAAACAAACGCTTGCCATGGCTAGACTGTACATTGAGCCATCTTGACCACTCATAATCAGTAACAGGTTGATGAACTAACAGGATCAAGACGACCGGCCAGCGACCCAGTCGATAGTGATCACCATCTGAGCTCATGCTCAGGGGCAACCGACGGTCTGATCCGTACCTATCTGCCAACAAAATACGAACTTTGACCGTTTTCCCTGGCCTTGCCTGCAGGCCATCTCTAGCAAACACATCGAACTTCTAGTCTGCTAGCGATGCCCTGGGTGTGGACTATCATCCACACACCACGCATGTCCACTTACTGAGACAGGTTGAACCCAAGCCTCAGCAGCCCGAACATGACGCCGACTAGACAGTGCTATGGAAGAGTGTGTCCCTTGGGAGGGCTGTGGTTTCGCGATTTTTGGAAGTGGTCAGGTACACCTCGTGGTGGTTTTGCGGTTCTGGACACGCCAATACTTCATCTAGCCTCTTCACTTCCATGCTATTCATCATATGTTCCACCCCACAGGAAGCACGGCTTGGGTCAGCCTCAGCTTCCGCTTGTGGTAACTCTATGATGGGGGGGGGGGGGGGGGGGCATAGCATGAAGTGGGTGGGAATGGGAAGAGATCGGGGGAACAGCTTTTCCATCCAGTCCTTTGGACAAAACAATCACAAAGTTCTTCAGATACGGCTTCCCAGATTGAGTAGACCCATGCTGAGGAAGGAGAGGGCGAGTACGTATCTCGTCATCATCGTCAGCATTAGCCACTTTTTCACCCGCATTCTGGCTTGGTAGAAGTTGGGTTGAACTGGTACCGCAGTGCTCTGCGCTAATCGTGGGAATACCATTTTCCATAGAAATATCTGTCTGGGTACCGATGTCACGAGAAATGCCCAGCCCGAGCTCTGGTGCTGGGTCGTCACTGACACACGGTTTAAGTCGATCGAAGTGGATGACTGAGGTTAGGCCATCTGAAGCACGGATATGGTAGGTCACGTCCGACGTCTTACCTATTACAACATAGGGGCCTTTCCACTGGTAACTTAGTTTACTTGACAAGTTTGCAGACCATCGTGAATCGTGTACCCAGACCATTCTTCCTGCTTCATATGGATCTCCATGCACTCTCCGGTCGTGCCATGTCTTTTGCTGCTGGTGTGCAGTGGATAGAGTTTCTCTCACTAACTCCTGGGCTTGTTCTATCTGCTGCCGCAAGATAGAGAGATGGTGAATTTTTCTCTCTGGGTATCTGGGGCATTGCAAGATCCAGGGGTAAGGCTAATTCATGGCCTAACATTAACTAACCCGTGCTGGAATGTACTGAAGTGCGGTAAGCCATGAGTACATATGAGAGCCGTAGATACCAATCTTTACAATCAAGGCATGTTTCTTTTGTCAGCATCTCCGTGAGAGTTCTATTGAATCTCTCTACCATCCCATCACTGCCGGGATGGTATGGAGTCGTCCTTGTTTTGACGATATGAAACAATTTGCAGAGCCCTGATATGAGCCGGCTCTCAAAATTACTTCCTTGATCGGAGTGTAACTCATAAGGCATACCAAACCGGCAGAACACATTGCTTGCCAAAACCTCCGCTACGGTGGATGCCTCTTGGTCCGGCAAAGCAAATGCTTCTACCCACTTCGTGAAATAGTCTTGCAATACGAGGATGTATTTATTTCTGCCATCCGTCGTATTCAAGGGCCCGAGCACGTCAATAGCCACTCGCTTCCATGGTGCACCAACAGTCTTAATTTGGCAGGGTGCGATGTGGTGCTGGCCAACAGCGCATCTTTGGTATGGGATACATTTGGCAACCCATGCCTGACACTATCGCGAATCCCGATCCAGTGGAATCTCGATTTGATATGGGTAACTGTCCTTTCCATGGCCAGATGCCCGGCGTTATCATGTAGTTGTTTCAAGATAAGGTTGCGATAACTTTCCGGGACTACCAGACGGTTATTAATGTAAAGAACGTTATTTATCAGTTGACATTCTTCAAACCGTTGGTAATAATATTTTGCCATGCTGGATACTAGTGTTACCGATCCCTTGGGAGGATGTACCCCCTCCTGGATCCACGCATATATATTTCGTGTCTGCATGTCTGTTGTTTGGTCGTGTGCGATTTTCTCCGGATTCCACTCTGCGCACCTCAATTCAGGGAACTCCGGAGATGGCTGTGTTGACTGTGTCACGGTGGCGGCCTCTTCGTGTTAAGCCTCCGCGCCAACTCTACTGAGAGCATCGGCATTACCATGCAATTTGCTGGGATGGTGAACAACATTGAAATTATAGGCCTGCAGGGATTCGTGCCATCTCGCTACCTGGCCTTCCAGATTTTTTTGGTTCCTGAGCCAGCGTAGTGAGGCATGATCTGTACGGAGTGTAAAGGGGCACCCGTACAGAAAGTGCTTGTAGTACTTGACGAAATGTACCGCCGCTAGTAGTTCTCGCTTTGTGGTTGTGTATTTTCTCTCCATTTTATTCAGAACCATAACCCAATACCTGCTCTGTTCCGTCTTCTGTGACCTGAGATAGAACCGGTGCGCGCCAATAGCGTAAGCCGATGCGTCAGTGTCTAAGATGAATTCAAGGTTTGGATTCGGATGAGCAAGAATTGGGGCAGTCGTCAAGAGTTCCTTCAGCGCCCTGAAGGAGCCTTCACACTCACTCGTCCACTCGAATGGTCGATCTTTTTCAGTGATCTTGTAGAGGGGTGAAGCAATCTCACTGAAATGACGGATATAACGGCGATAGTAATGGCATAAGCCATGAAAACTCTGCGTCTCTGTGACTGAAGAGGGTGTGGGCCACTCCGCTACTGCCTGATTTTTTTATGGCTGAGTAGCCACTCCATCACCGGATATGACATGTCCAGGAACTCAACGCTCTGTCTAAAGAGATGACATTTCTTGGGTTTGAGTTTCAAATTGGCCGTGCGGAAACGTGAGAGCCCAGTGTCCAAATTGATACGGGTTTGCTCAAATGTGGGTCCGAAAACTATTACGTCATCAATGTAACAGAGACAGATTTCCCATTGCAGGGTGGTTAATACCTGCTCAATGAGGTGTTCGAAAGTTCCGGGAGCATTGCACAAGCCGTAGGGCATCTTGCGGAACTGGAAAAGACCATCCCTACAAACGAATGCAGTCTTTTCCATGTCAGCTTCATCCATGGCCACTTGCCAGTAACCGCTGGCTAAGTCAAGGGTACAAAACCACTTGGCTCCAGACAAAGAATCCAAGGCCTGATCTATCCGAGGTAACGGATAAGCGTCCTTGATGCTAAGATCATTAAGGCGGTGGTAGTCAATACAAAACCACAAGGTTCCGTCCTTTTTGCCGGCTAGTACTATTGGGCTAGCCCATGAAGATGCTGAGGGTTTGATAATACCGGTCCGCAACATATCGTTAACTTGTTGATGCACTTCTGCTTCTTTATGAATGGGAAGACGTTGTACCGATTGACACATGGGGCGATTATTGCATGTGTCGATGGAATATCACACAAGATGAGTTTCTCCCAGATCCATGTCTCCGGAGGAAAAACTATCATGATATTTGTACAGTAGTTTCCGACTTTCATGTTTCTGTGATTACGGTAATCCAACTGTGGCATGTAGATATAAATCATGTAAATGTTCGGGTAAATCATCAGTCATGTGCTGCTGTGTGTTGGTAAGTGTAGGTGATTCCAATGAGATAATGTCCACTAAATGACCGCAGCATACTCCTGGTTCAAGCGTTATGGGGTCTGCCGTGCCATTGAACACTCTAAAAGGTATATGTTGCTTATTAGTAGTGTCCACGATCATGCGGGGACTTGCGCATTGCGAGGCGATCATATAATCAGGGTCTTGTTCCAGCATGGCGATGTGTGTGTTGCTTCCTAAGTGTGGTGTGGTGGCCCACAAGATTTGCTCTTGTCCCGGCTCAACTGTCGCGGTACTTGATAATATCACTGCGCACGTGTCATATAATGACGATGGTGGTCCAAGAGGTATTTGTCGGCCGTGTATGTTGAGTTCCTGTTGTTTGCAATGTATGATGGCTTAGCTGGCACTGAGAAAATCAGAGCCAAGGAGGGCATCGTTATGAATAGAGGCGATGACAACTCGCTGTATGACTTGCATCTCCTCTATTTGGATGACCAAATTAACTACACCAGCCACGGGCACATGTTTGTAGGTTTAAGGGGAGGCTTTTTATGAGGTGGGATGCTCTCATATAAGCGCTTGTTGAAGCACCAGTGTCAACGGTGGCACTGGTGGAAACACCGCTAAACAGACAGGCACACCTGTATATCACTTTGCGGTGTACCTGTGGAAGAGTTTCCAATGATGGTTCCCACGACAAAGGTGTCGGAGCGGAACATTCTGTACATAATCGGTCTGGTTCTGAATGGCTTCTTTTAATGTGGTGGATGGCTGAGTGAGGAAGTGGCCAGTCCGATAGGGGTAGCAATGATGATGGAGATGTTGCTGTTTCTGGATATGCAGTATTGGTGTAGACAGCAGTGCGTACGGGATGACGGATACGCTCTAAACATCGTCGTGTCGTG
>CM067366.1:72916823-72968086 GCA_034401795.1 Chaetoderma sp. LZ-2023a | reverse complement strand
TCAGCCACCAATTGCACTCACGGAAGCCATACAGAAACAAACTGACTACATACAGGATGACACTGCACCTAAAGCAATTCTGCAAGTGGTGTCATTGGAAACTCTTCCGCAAGCACACCCTAAATTAGTATATAAGTGTGCTTGCCTGTTCAGTGGAGTTTCTACCAGTGCCACAGTAGACACCGGAGCTTCCATCACCGTTTTCAACAGGCGATTGTATGAGAGCATCCCACCTCATCGAAAGCCACCCCATAGGCCCACCAACATCTTTTACAGACAGCTACCAGAGCCAATGTTCTGGTGGCTGTTATGGTAAACCTCGTTATACAAATAGAGGAAATGCTATTCACCCAGTGAGTCGTAGTGGCCTCTATTCAAAATGATGCCCTGTTAGGCTCTGACTTCCTCAGTGCCAGTGAAGCCGTCATACATTGCAGACAACAGGAACTAGACATACTCGGCCGTCGGATCCCCCTTGGACCGGAATCATCACTATGATATATGTGTGGTGATTTTAGCATCAACAGCAACAGTTGAGTCGGGACAGGAGTCGATCCTATGGGCCACCGTACCACAGTTATGAAGCAACACACACACTGCCATGCTGGAACCTGACCCCGAATACATGATTGCCTCCCAATGTGCCGGTCCACCAATGATCATAGACACCACGAACAAGGATCACATACATTTTCATGTATTCAATGGAACAGCGGACCCAATAACACTAGTCCTAGGTGTCCGTTGCGGCCACTTGGTGGATGTGATATCACTGGAGACACCCACCACACTTACACCAGCAACAGCATCTGAGGATGTTTTACCATAACACCTGCATGACGTATATTTGCGTGCCTCAGTTGGTTTAACACAATCTCACAAACGTGACGTATGGTGGATTCTACATAAATATCGGGAGAGTTTCTCTGCAGGAGACATGGACCTGGGAGAAACTCACTTCGTGCATCACTCCTTCGATACTGGAAATAATCGTCCAGTTCAAAAGCCCATTCAACATCTTCCCATTCACAAGGAAGTGGAAGCACACCAACAAGTTAGAGACAATTTGCATACAGACATTATAGATCCCTCAGCACCCCCTGGGCCAGTCCTATAGTACTAGCAGGCAAAAAGGATGGATCTTTGCAGTTTTGTATCGACTACTGCCGCCTTAATGATCTAAGCATCAAGGAGGCATATCTGTTTCCTGCAGATAGATCAGGCCTTAGATTCCTTGTCCGGAGCCCAGTGGTTTTGTACCCTGGACTTAACTAGTGGATACTGGCAGGTAGCCATGGATGAGGCTGACAGGGAGAAGACCACTTTCGTCTGTCAGGACGGTCTTTTTCAGTTCTGCAAGATGCCCTATGGCTTGTGCAATGCTCTCAGAACATTCGAACGTCTCATTGAGCAGGTATTATCTACCCTGCAATGGGAAATATGTCTCTGCTGCATCGACAACATAATCGTCTTTGGCTCTTCGTTTGAGCAGACCATGTCCAATTTGGACATGGTCCTGATGTGGTTCCATGCCATAAACCTCAAGCTCAAACCCAAGAAGTGTTATCTTTTTAGACACAGCGTCGACTTCCTGGGACACACAATTTCCACGGATGGAGTGGCCACTCATCCTTCCAAAACGAAGGAAGTAGCAGAATGGCAGAGCCCCCACTTCAGTAATGTCTCTGCCGGTATTATCGCTGATACATCTGTCATTTTAGTGAGATTGCATCCCCGTTATTCCAGATCACTGAGAAGGATCGGCCATTCAAGTGGACATGTGAGTGTGAAGGTTCCCTCAGGGCGTTGAAGGAACATTTGACAACCGCACCAATTCTTGCTCATCTTAACCCTAACCTAGATTTCATCTGAGACACTGATGCATCTGCTTATGCAATAGGTGCAGTTCTATCTCAGGTCACAGACGATGGAATGGAGCAGGTACTGGGTTATGGTTTGCATACTCTGAATAAAACAGAGAAATATTATACGACCATGAAGAGGGAATTATTGGCTGCGGTGTACTTTGTCAAATACTACAAACACTGTACGGCTGCCCATTTACACTCCGTACAGATTATGCCTTGCTACGCTGTCTTAGAAACCTAAAAAATCCGTAGGGCCAGGTAGCGCGGTGGTAGGAATCCCTACAGGCCCTCAACTTCAATGTTGTTCATAGACCTGGCAAGCTGCATGGAAATGCTGATGTCTTAAGCAGAATCAGGCTCGAGGATGAACAGGAAGTAGCGACCACCATGACACATGCAACACAGCTATCTCCGGTATTCCCTGAGCTAAAATGCGCAGAGTGGGATACGGAGAGAGTTGCTTATGAACAGTCAACCGACGCGCAAACACGACAAATATATGCGTAGATCCAGGAAGGGGTACGTCCTCCTAAGGAATCCATCAGCTCATCATCCACAATGGCTAAATATTATTATGAGAGGTTTGAGGAATACCATATCAATAACGGCATCCTTTACATTAGCAACCAGATAATAATTCCTGAGCTCTATAGGGTCATGATCGTGGAACAATTACATGACCGTGCTGGACATTTAGCCATCGAAAGAACTGCGGAACGTATCAAACATAGATTCCATTGGATCGGGATATGCGATAGTGTGAAGGCATGGGTCACCAAATGTGTCCCATGTCAAAGACACGCTGTTGGCCAGCACCACACCGCATCCCTTCAAATTAAAATTGTTGGTGCACCATGGGATCGAGTGGCTATTGATATGCTCGGACCCTTGAATACGACAGATGAAGGAAACAAGTACATCCTCGTATTGCAAGACTATTTTGTGAAATGGGTAGAAGCATTCGCTTTACCGGACTACGAGGCATCCACAGTAGCGGAGGTCCTGTCTAGCAATGTATTCTGCCACTTCGGTATGCCCTATGAATTGCACTCTGACCAAGGAAGTAACTTTGAGAGTCAGCTGATCTCTGAGCTCTGCAAATTGTTTCATATAGTCAAAACACGCACAACTCAATATCATCCGTGCAGTGATGGGATGGTAGAGAGAGTCAACCAAACTCTCAGTGACCTGAGAGGGACAGGCTCCTCGAAGGGTTGTTGTGAGCAGGTGGCAGTGGGCCCGCGAGGGTCTGGGGGCACATGAAATAAGTTCTATAGTCTAGAGGAGATACTGAAGGCCTCTGTGTCTAATGAAGCATGAAATAACATCCTACTGTGGTACCGTCTAGTCGGCATAGTACTCGGGCTACTGAGATTTTTGGTCCATCCTGTCTCAGTAAGTGGACATGCATGGTAGGAGGCCACAAACCTCACCCAGGGCATCTAAGTCTCTGCAGATTTTTCGGTCTGCTAGATGAGCCCTGCAAGCGAAGTCGGGGAAAACTGTCAAAGTTCCTATTATGTTGGCAAATAGGTGCAGATCAGACCATCGGTTGCCCTGAGAGTGAGCTCAGATGGTGATCGCTATCAACTGGGTCGCCGACCGGTCATCTTGGTCATGTCTGTTCATCGACCCTTTTCTGGTTGTGTGTGATCAAGATGGTTCAATGCACAGTCAGGCCATGGTAAGCATTCATATTGCGAGCCATGCCTCCTGTGATCAGAGGTCATGAAAAGTAATTCTTTGGGAAACGGGAGGGTATATCCGCTTGAGAGGGGCATCACATGAAAAGATTGTGGGCTATGTTCCTCAATCATGTTTTTATGGACATGGTTCTCGATCTCATGTTAGACTAATTGTCCCATGGGCCATGTTCCTCAATCATGTTTCTTATGCGCATGGTCCTTAATCTCATATGCATATGCGAAAAAGGCACCTAGCCTAGGCTGCATCCTGCGTAGACTACTAGGCGGTCTCTACAGCAGTCGCAACTGGAAATACCGGGAAGGTCGAAAGGTGCATAGTGGATGTTTACTAAGGAAACACACCTTGACTGTCGCGATTGGGATCTACGACTCCCATATGTGCTCATGGCATACCGCACTTCGATACATTCCAGCACAGGTTATAACCCTGCTTGGTTAACGTTGGGCCATGAATTAGCCCTACCCCTGGATCTGGCCATGCGCAGAATACGAGGAGAGAAAAATTCACCCTCACTTTACATAGAGCTTATGCCGTAAAGGATAGAACAAGCCCATGCATT
Organism: Chaetoderma sp. LZ-2023a; assembly: GCA_034401795.1. Taxonomy (NCBI): domain Eukaryota; kingdom Metazoa; phylum Mollusca; class Caudofoveata; order Chaetodermatida; family Chaetodermatidae; genus Chaetoderma; species Chaetoderma sp. LZ-2023a. Next base: position 72,963,952 of record CM067366.1, on the reverse strand, counting down.
AGTAAGAGAATCACTATCCACTGCACACCAGCGTCAGAAAGCGTGGCATGACCGGCGGGTGCATGGAAACCAGTATGAGGAGGGAAACATGGTTTGAGTTCACGATACATGATGTTCTGCAAATGTGCCAAGTAAACTGAGTTACCAGTGGAAAGGCCCCTATGTGGTAGCAGGTGAGAAGTCAGCCGTGACCTGCTATATCCACACCTCAGATGGCCTGACCTCAGTCATCCACTTCGATCGACTTAAACCATGTGTTAGTGACGACCCAGTGCCAGAGCTCGGACTGGGAATTCCACATAGCACCAGTACCCGATGGGTCCTTCCCCGGACACATCTATTCTTGACGTTAGTCCTGAGCACCGCGCTGCCAGTTCGACCCCTCTCCTACAAAGCCAGGAGTCCTGTGAACATGTAACTAACACTGAGGACGACGACGAGCTATGTGCTCGCCCTCTCCCTCCTCAGAGCGGGTCTACACGATCTGGGAAGTCGTATCTGAAGGCTTTTCCATTTGTGCTGTCCAAAGGGAAGGATGGAAAAGTTGTTCCTCCGACCTCTTCCCATTCCCACCCACTTTGTGCTATTACCCCAATTATAGAGTTGCCACAAGCAGAGGCTCAGGCCATCCCGGGCCGTGCCTCCTGTGGGGTGGAACATATAATAGATAGCATGGAAGTGAAGAGGTTAGATGAGATCTTGCACTGTTCTCAACAACAGGAAAACCGCACAACTCGGTGCACTTACCATCCAACACACCACAACGCTGGACCACCCCCACTCCAAGTTACACCCCATCGATTAGCAACACAACCCCCACTCCAACTGACATCCTTCATCTCTGCACCGAGTTCGGACATCACAAGTCCCATCCTGTTCACACTCCACTCGTCGTCAGCTGACTGTCAATCTTCAGATATGTGAGTCTGCTGTTTCAGAGGAGGGAGCTTTCCGCACCACAGCCACTTCCCTTCTGGCTGGTGGTGGGCAGGGAAGCAGCCTGTTCAGTAGACTCTCGGCTCGAATATTCCCGGTACTTAAAAAACTATGACAGAGTACCAACCATCGTATAACGGGAGATTCCATCCCCATCCAAAGGGCAACCCCGACCACCACCACCATACCAACAACCCCCCCCCCCCCCCCGTTGAGCAGTCAGAACATCATACCAAGACACAGAAAGCCAGGAGCACGGCTGGATACATCAATTGTTCAATGCGCGAATACTACATACATGTCCGGTTATAAGAGATATAATGAAGACATTCTACACATCATTACAATGAGCAGCATAGGCGGCACCAACTATGTATATTTTGTAACAGAAAAAGTTAGAGACATATTTCCCCAACATTCCATACCGCACAAATGCAGTGAGTTCACCACCCACCGCAACCCTATCTTTTCGCAAAGCAACAGACTTGGCATTCCCCAGCATGGAAACGTGGATGTTCCCGCCACGCACTACGCCAGCATCACACAGCACCCCTGACTTCCATACAACAGAACACTACTCTCATCAGAACAAGTCAACATTTTCCAAAGCACCGCAGTGTACAGGAAACTGGTCATATGGTGAGGAGGGAAACATCGCAGCCATCAACAATACACGCCACCAGGGCATCCCCACCTCTTGGAAGCAACACACGAAACAGCTAAAAATAAACAGATCATTCACATGTAATAACAGAGTTCTTTATTGAGAGTGTTGGATGACGGCAGTCTGTCGTCGGTAGCTAGTACGAGACAGGCACAGAACATGAAATTTGACAATGGTCTGATTCAGGTTACGACAGCTCCCGTATTGGTCATCCTCACTCTAAGTACCTCTGTCCCGTCCGTTAAAAGACTAGGCCATTACAGAGAGAATACATTCAATGTCCGATAAAGATGTCGCCGCAATCACTGCAGTGCCCCTCCCCCCCCCCCCCCCCCAACACTGCAAAAAACTTTTTGACACTTCATGACAATGCAAGATTCATCTGCAGATAAACAGCCACGCGTGTCAATAAACTTCACCAACACGACAGAGACACAGACACTCAGGATGACTACTTCACAATCTCCATACGACGGTATTGTAAGACTGTACAACTGAGGCAGGCATTTTTCGAGTTGTACTGTACGAATTAAGTTTGGTCTCGGTGTGGTGAGACTAGTCCTACCCACCCGGAAAATGCAGCCCAGATCTGGTGGGTCAGTCGACTTGGCGTCCGCAAGCATGAGTCTGTTTAAACCAGACATTAAATTACAGTCAACTATACTGTCTTAATTTTTGATTGAGAACATAACTGTTCTACCACGTATACAAATCATTAGTGCACAGGCTGGCAAGGCGGCATCAAAACTTAGACAGTATAACACCACAGGGAATTTCAAATATTCCCTTGCCTACATATTCCAGCCAAGAATCAACATGGGCAGGGATATAACACCTTACATAGGAGGCGGCACTATTAAAATCATGCGCATAAAAAGGGATGCTGTTCTAAGGAACAGGGTAAAGAAACAGCAACATACTTCCATTTTTTGCATCAAATATGGCTAATCAGCAACAGTAATTCTCAACACATAAACAAAGCTACCTAAGTTTCCGATCAAATACGTGCTTTCAAAACTAGAATCATGTGAGCATCACTATTATTTTCCGGTAAATTAGATCAAAGGCTATAAACAAGAGAATCGCCCTCCCATGTGGCTACCACAACGTGATGGAGGAGGCGAGAGGTGATAAATAATAATAATAATAATAATAATAATAATAATAATAATAAATAATAAATAATAATAATAATAATAATAATAATAAGCTTTATTTAACGAAGGTAAACCGATCAGTTACAGGTAGCTTGTCTTCCCTGGGGCCTTCAGACTATACTTAGTACTATTTACATTTATGTACACAACTTTGATATATACAATATACACATTTTATTTATTTACACAATATACAAATATACAACATTTTAACCCGTATGGTGCTGTTCTCTAAGATGTCAAAATAGTAATAAGTGTGCTGATGGAAGTCAAGTGTACATTTTGAAAACTCTTTTATCAAAGCTGTTGTATCTTGCTTACAGAAAAACAGTTTTCAAAATGAACACCAGCTACCATGCTGTATTTAATGAAATAATTTACATTTATAGCTCAGCAGCCTGAGGATTAAAATAGGAATTACTTTTATACGATGATTTAACTATCTGATATGTAACTGTGTGTCTGCTGCAAGGCACCAGGCCATGATCTCAACAGGCAGCAACTCCAGACCTGCTGAATGTATCTCGGAAACAACTCAACCAAAAGTTGGTGGTGGCTTAATTATCTCCCAACAACTGTAGGATGAGCTGTCTCCAAATCATTCAACATATCCAGAGTCAAACCCTATGGAAAATGTAGTCTACAGGAATTCAGCAGGGAGACATTTTACCTTTTTCACCTACAAGTCCCTGAAAAAGTATATTCTTTATAATATAAAACTTAAATTGTATTCTGGTGAATATTTTGAAATTAACCCGACCAGAATCCATTTGCTGCCTAAGACAGCAATGGCTTCCAGTCAGATTAATTTCAAAACACTCAACAGTTTTCGTGTATGGTAGCGTTGAAAATTAGATATTGGGAATTCATGGGTGAAAGGGTTAGGATGCATATACTTTGTTCTTTATCTTCCTTGTTGATATGTCATATATTGAGATCTGTATTATCATATTGGATGGTGACATCTTTAAATTCTTTAAGCTTAATTCTTGATCCAATCAATAACAATTTTGTCTTGTTTGTATTTACAATCATTCTATTCTCATTACACCATTCCTTGACTGCTTTCAAACCATTATTTAAAGATTTAGTTAAGTTAGCAGCACAGTTTGATTTAAAATAGACAGCTGTGTCATCGGCATACATGTCAGTGTCACATTGACTAATGTAAGATGGGAGGTCATTTACATAGATTATAAATAGTAGAGGGCCTAAGATTGATCCCTGCGGTACACCATGCTCAACAGCCATAGGGTCTGCTAAGATGTCAGATTTACTGACCCATTGCCACCTACCATTTAAATATGAAGAAAATCATCTTAGTGCAGAATTATCAAATTTATAGAGTTCTAATTTCTTAATTAATATATTGTGATCAATTACATCAAATGCCTTTCTAAAATCAATTAATACATTTCCAGTTATTTCTCCATCATCAATCGCCTTCGTCCATGAATTAAGCATTTTAAGGAGAATAGTTTCACAAGGGTGATATTTACGAAAACCCGACTGATTGTTACAAAGTAAATTATACTGAGACATATATTCAAAAACTTGGATGTGAATATGGCGCTCCATTATTTTGGACAATATAGGAAGAATAGAAATTGGTCGATAGTTTTCAATATTGTTTACATCAACAGTTTTATACAGAGGGAAGATTTTCGGCCCTTTCCAATTTTCTGGAAAGGTCATAGTTTTCAGACTAAGATTAATGCTATAAGCTAGTGGCCAGATAATTGTCGATGTAGCCATCTTTAAAAACCTGGGAGGCAAATTATCCAGTCCTATTGCCTTCTTTATGTCAAGGCTATTTAGCTGCTTTAAAACAAAGTCTGGAGTTACTTCTGGAATACTAAAGTAAGTGCTCTGGGGAACATTTTTATCTACTATGCGTGTTATTAAATTCTGGAATTGACATGTATTGTTATAGTCATATGGAGGCTGCAGCTTCAATAAATTGTCTGCTGCATCTGCAAAGAAAACATTGAATGCATCTGAAATTTCCTTAGGATTCGATAACAAGGTACCATCTTCTTGAATATAGTGTTCAGTGTTGGCTTCATGTTTTCTAGGATTTAGTTTCCCAAGAATTTTCCAAATATCATTCTGATTATTTTGATTTGTGATGCTTGTTTGTAGCAGATTTTGTTTACTTTTTTTCTATTAGGGCTGTTCTTTTGTTGCGCCAGTGTCTGTATTGTGCAGTGCCTTTCTTAGCATAATAATTATCTCTATTTTTCATTGAGGCTAAGATTTCATCATTTATCCATTCTGGTAGAAATCTGTGCTTAACTCGCTTTTCTATCATTGGTGCATGTTTATCTAGAATCTTCAAGAAAGATGTCAAAAAGAACTCTAACGCATGGTTTACATCATTTATAGCAAATATGTTTTCCCAGGGAAAATTGTCTATATCTGTCTTGAATGCATCTTCAGAGAATTTTGTCATTTGCCGCATGTGAACAATTGTGTGCCCAGATTTCTTATGGTGGGATTCTTTATAATTTAGCACTATGAAAACAGGTTTGTGATCACTTAATGCGGGATTTGAGACCATTATCTTATTAACAATCTGTTCATTTGATACATAGATGTGGTCTATCAAAGTGGATGTTTTATTTGTAATTCTAGTTTGCTGCTTAACTTTTTGTGTAAGATGAAACATATCTGTCATTTCATGCCATCTTGTATTTTCATCTCCTAAATTATAATTAATATTAAAGTCACCTAACAAAATAATTTCTTTACTTTCATCAAGAACTTTTGAGTACATGTCCTCAAAACGATCGATCCAGCTACACTTTGTACTTGGGGGTCTATAAACAAATGCCGTAAGAAATGACTTACGTTTATATGGCTTAATCTCTAACCACATTACTTCTAAATCATTAACTTCTAAATCGGACCTATGCTTAAATGATATGTTATGAGCAATATAAGTAATAATCCCGCCACCATCTTTGTGTTTCCTATCTCTACGTTCCGAGTGATATCCTGATATTTGGAGTAATGTGGCTGCAGATGTTTCTTTAAGAAAACTCTCTGTTAATCCTAGTATCTCTACTTCTTGTTTTGGTTTGACTAATAATAATCTGAGCTGATCTATCTTTGGGAGAATGTGGCCTATGTTTAGATGACCTATCCTTAAACCTTTGTGCGGGAGATTGAATCCAGGGATAGGTGATGTCTGCGTTGACTGTACATGTTCAGTGTCTAGGGGAAAAGTGAACTTTAATGAATCCTGTAGCTCACTTAAATGACATGCAACATAACTCCCTACAAATATGTAATTTAGACAGTTTATCGACATATAATATTTAATATGAATATAATTTAAATAGCTACCTCTACATTTATCTATGAAGGAATCTATGTTTGTATTTACAGCATCATAAATCTTATCTCTGGCAATATCATCATTTACATCATCACCAATATTTTTATCCTCACCGTCACAGTCTTTCTCAACACCATCATCATCACCATTTTCATCATCATCATCACCATCTTTCTTATCATCATCACCATTTTTATCATCACCATTTTTATCATTATCATCATCACCACCTTTTTTATCACCACGATTTTTATCATCATCATCATCATTATATTTTTTATCATCATCACCATTTTTATCATCATTATCATTACCATCTTTTTTATCATCATCATCATCATCGTCATTTTTATCATCATCATCATAATTACAATCATCATCATCATCATCATCATCTTCAATAATCCTAATAGCTTTATAATGGGTCAGAATTCTCTATTTGGCCCGGGGATTTTTAGATATTTCAAACAATGGTGGATTTGTACAATTTTCAGAATAAGGAAGAGTTGTCTCCCTTTTATCACTCATTCTATTTAGACTTGCTAGAGAAGAATCAACATCACATATGCTATCAGGTTTGAAACAGGTGTCACAGAATTCATATTCCGCTTAATGTTTAGTGTTGATATTCACGGCTCCCTCAGTTGAAGCATTTGAGGGACACTTACATGGAAACGATGAGCGGGATCAAAACTGCTGACGTAATCATGCTCTCCCACACCCCCATAAGGTGTTCACCCCATAGGGTGTTCCAGTCTGAAATTTTAACAGGCGAGTTTATTAGCATCTAACTTGAAAACCGCATCACACTAATTAAATGGTGAGCGTCCACAGGAATAAGTAGCTCCAGATTTTAATATTGATCGGAGACATGATTTCTCGTGGAATGGAGATGAAAGCATCTATCCTTCTTATATGTATGTTTGCCTTCCTTCTGCAAAGGGAATATACAATACAACTCCAGGAAAATTAAAGTTCTGAAAAACGCCCTCCTGTGACGTCATCAAAAACTATAAAAGGAGGAAAGCGTGCACAGCAATTTCATCTTCCCTCCAAACTCGACACTAGGGAATATCAGGCAATAGGCACTTTCATGTTGCAAACCAAATTCTGCTGTTTTTCACTTATTATTATTAATTCATTATATATATTGGCTCAGGAAAGTTATGAAGAGTTAGGCCAAGTTAGGAAAATTATTTAGGTGTCTGTGGTTCCACAATCCAACCAATATGCGGAAGTAATATGTCGCGTAGGAAGGATCTGCCTTTATCCGACAGTTCGGAAGATCAAACTCCGATAAACACTGCCAAGAGATATCCATGTACGTTAAAACTATACAACGGACAGCCGTGTAAGTGAGAATTTTCCAGGAACTCGGATCTGAAACTCCACGTTAACCGAGATCACTTATTACAGTGACCCTATTATACGGACTGCAGATACTTGTACTCAGCCACTCGGTATGGTGTTATGCACACGCTATCTCATAAACATTGTGTATTATTGGTAACATTAAAACCTGGTTAATCAGATGAAGCTATAGAAGTTCCGCTATTAGAAACTCGGGTACTCTTAATAGAAATTCCAACCGGAAAAATGGCCAAAACAAAGCGGACGAAGAGACGTCAACCTGACTTGTCGCAGACGCACCCAGCTACCGCATCCACACCAGCACCACGGTCAGTCATCACCACCACCGCAGCAACCATCAGCCGATATCAGTGGTTATAACAGTGCCAATGACAGTTAGCGATCCAGTTTTACCTGATCTTTCAGACTGTTCTGTTTCACCAATGGGTTTAATGATCGGCGAGGAGATCACCTTCATAGTGATCAGTACTATGACGCCTAGCATCAGTACCATGACACCCACGCACAGCACTTCCGCATCTTTAGATCCCGCCATCAGGAAAGCTACCATGCCGGACAGACCGTCCTCGGGGAAGCGTCGCCTCGTGCATCAACAAGACATCCAAGCGGTACCTCGTACATCCGCAAGTAGGTTGATCCAAGCCACGAAAATCCTAAAACTTTCCGCAGCAACAGAAACCAGTCAAATCATCGCAGCGTTCCACAACAGCCGATCAGCCCACACCACAACCACCCCCGCGAACACCACAGTGATGACAGCCACCACTGCTACCACAATCGTCAGAGCGTACAGCATCATCACCACCACACCGCATGTGTTAAATTTATCTGCAACTTCTTCAGACACTAGTACAGAGAACATTATTATAAGCAACAGTATATCAGCACCAGTGGATCATCCTCAGATCGTGACACCCAAACAGCCTGGGTACTTTTCAACAAACACCTGTGGCCACTATTGTCGTGGATGCAGCAGAATGTTTGATTATGTGTGCGGAAAATTGAACTATTAAGTTTTTTTATTTTTGAAATCTTTTTCTGATTATTATACTTTTCTTAAAATTTAAACCCCGTCCCTAGGCTGACCATGGTCATCCTACACAGCTATGCAAATTATTGCATAGCTGTGTCTCACAAATAAATCGCTGCGGATTCCTATGCTGTAAATGCACCTTATGCGGTGTAGCTATACAGTCTACCACAGCGAGTATGTCATTTATTATCATGCCGTCCCAGCTATTGCTGGGGCCGCCTGATAGACTTTTTAAACATTATTATCACACTATTTTTCTTATTATAAATTTTCTTCTCGTTTTAGTATAGCGAGGCAGATTTTTGGATGACGAGAGCTATCCATGTGGACCTGCCATAACGGGCCGCACTGTATGCATGCCCTCATATATTGGCATGTATACGTAATTACTGTACTCATTCATTGTGATATATATATATATATATATATATATATATATATATATATATATATATATATATATATATATATATATATATATATATATATCTTTTACTTAATATAGATTTATAACATAATTCAGGTACGTTGGAGCTTGGGCATTCTCAATCTAAATTTAATAATCCGTCGCCAAGAGAACGCCCATGTGAGCAATTGTTTTAGAGATCAGATACTAAAATAAAATAAAAATGGCACGCACCATGACATCAAAAAAAGAAAAGGCCTGGGAATATATACCAGGCCAAAAAATCAAAATCAAAGTATGCCTCCCTCTCAAAAATCTTTCGCACCTGTGTGCTCTTCTCTATTAACCTACGCATCTCTCGCGTCACTACTCCTCTCGGCTATGCACCTGCTCGAGAAGCCTATAATTCTCACATAGCGTGCTCCCGTGCTCTTGATCCGCGTGGCGGTATCGTTTGTCACGGGTGTCAAAATAGGAGGGGGTGGTGTAGCGCGGATCGGCCGGACAGGTATGGACTGTCCCAGCTCGACTGTGTACGGGATGACTGATCCGGGTACGTTCTGAGCACGCCCCCCCCCCCCACGCACCCCTTAACAGGATAGTATGCATGAAGAAAGCCATATAAGAGAGGTTTCCAAAAATGACCACGTCCATGAGATCGCATAGCGCACATGTGTGTGCATCAGAGCGTTCCTGACAACACGGGTCAGCGTTGGGAGAGAATGCATACTAAAATGTACCGAGTTTGTGCATGTAATTACTTCAACTTATGCTATCCTCGTCATTCTGGGTACTATCACTGGAATGAAACGAGGAATTCAAAACTGTAAACCATTTTAAAATTGGTCCAGAAATGTCTGAGTTATACTTATTTTTCTGCTTAAATTATGCTCGAAATATTGAAAACGTCATAAGCGCATCTATGTACTAATTGAATGAGGAGGATGTTTACCACGTGATAATGTCCTTGCCCTTCCATCTCACATGCTGATTGGCTACAGTTCATGAGTTGATTGGCTGACCATTCCATCTATGATGTCATGAGGAGTAAAAAAGTAGTGAAGAACTGAGAATTGACACCCACACTTCGACGAGAGAGAAGGTGGTAGGTTGTGTGGCCAGAGCAGTGCAAGACGTGGGCAACTGCTTACTGACTGTGGTTACCATACAGCCGCAGCAGTGCCTCTCGGATTTCAGCTCTTAAGCTCTGGCACACAACCGCCACATACGCATCTAAGTTTTTGTGCGCTCTAGGGAAGTTATCACCAAAGGGCAAATAAATAAATATAAAATGAAGGAACCCTCACTTCCAACAACAACAGAGGAGGCTTCCTGCGGATGGGCCTTGTGGCCCTGATGTAAAGAACTCTTAGTATGTGAAACGAATGGTGATTCTTGGTGGACAACTCGTCAGATCTGCCGAACTACACCCAAAGGTGGTAATCAAATTCCACACATGTATAATATTTAAATTTTAGACCACAGTCTAGTGGGACTTTGCCTGGTGTGTCGCACGAGCTATGTGGTGCATCATGTACTGTGTACATGGAAGATGCACATGCATCATTATTTAACATTTAACTGTAGCCTTTCATTACTCCGGGCAGCTTTCAACGTCCGTTACAGTACGGAATCTTTTTTCACACTGTTTAAATTAATATGAGTATCTAATGGCCATCTGCCACCTGTAGCTCACAGGGGTACATGCTATTCCGCCGATAGGTATCCACCCATCGCACCGCAATTGTACAATGACCAGGATGTCTGGTTAGCTGCAGATCTCGGAAGGTGTGGATCCCGTTTGATGTCTCTCTGTGGTGTAAAAAGACCGACTTCTAGAGCCGGTGGAACAATGATGTTCCAGTGGAGCTGTGCGACCATTTCCGCCACGATTGAACCACATGGTCTCATCCCAATTATTAGTATCACTGGTATGCCTATCCATACTAATTTAAAAGTTATGGAACAATTTATAATTAAACAGTAGAAATGTTAATAAATACTATACAAACAAGGTGATCCGTTTGACAGTAGAATGAGCACAATAATGTACAATATACAGCTAGCTGATGTCCTTTCTATATGGTGTCGCCGGAGGTACCACGCAGATCCTTGAAACCGCAGCGGGATCCCCACAAGAGAACCATCCGCAACGAGATCACTGAGTAACTTAATATAAGTTAATATACCCCTAACACACACAGAGAGAACAATATTGCTGCGAGAGGAAAATACCTCGCGCAGGCCTCCATCACCGAATGTTTCATGATGGTGTGCGAGGAAGGTGCGGCATGCAGGCTTCCATCACAGGAATTCTCATTGTTGTGAGAGGTAAGTGCCTAGCTCAGGCCTCCGTCACAGGAAAATGCCTTCGACACCGAAGCAGAGGAAAAGAGTTAGCAAAAAGGGTCACCCTTTTGTTCAACAGAAAGTGCTAAGTGCTGAAAATCCTAGTGAAGCTACTGTTAAGCTGTTGCACACTGGTCTACGGGAAGACAGGATGAACGATTTCTGAAGAATTCCCAGGTCACCGTCTTATGTAGTTTCCAAAGATACTGTATTGGTAGATGCCGCTTTATTTATGCGGGCCTTCTGCTACAGTCTAACCTCCCATTTAGTTGTTAGAGACGGAAACTGGCTTTGGCCGCAAGTGGCAAGGATTCCTACCTGTCTTTAGATACAGATGTCCAATGGGTGCAGACGCTCAGCCTCCCATGGGTCACTTTGGAATAGCATCTACCTCCAAAGACAGCATGCGTACATGTTACGACACAAGGCATCCGAATTCGATGAAAATCCAGCTACCTTGCTCCGCAGCCACATAAAACATCACCTGGACAATGGCTACATTTCACACAAGCAAGTTTGATAACTTAACATGTCTTTATGGTGTGGGTAGAGAGACGGATATCCATCGCGAGCATCCTTGCTGCGAGGGCCGGTAAATAAACTAACTATCTCATAATTATAAATATATGTTTTCGCAGTGCTTCCTTCATTGGCAGGGTTATCTAGCTAACAAGTATCCGAAGATACGTGGGGGGGGGGGGAGTGTGTGTAAATCAGCACTTTAACTATATATAGTTTCCCAGGGTCGGATTAGATCAACGTGCTGATAGGGAATTCAAACAATTATAAAGCCATACGGCTGGTGGATCATGGAAAGAGACAATAACTTAATATATGCGACGCCTTATAGGTAATTGGCCAATTTGACACAACCTTGCTGGAGTGCGGGGCTACATTACCGCTACAGCCAGAGCCAGAAAAGAGGCATACACTATATGTCTCTAAACGAAGAAACTGTCCCTAACCACTTTAACCTATCCTATCGAGCTGAATAGTAAGGTTTAGTCGGTAACATGCCGGGCTCAAACAATTAGGGCATGGTCAGCGACCTCAGTGTAAAATTGATGATGGTGGGAATACATGATGCAGATAATAATGTTGCTGTATAGTATCTCCTAGCATACTGAGGTCCAAAGTTTTCTACAATTAAACAAAGCATATTAACTGGATGGCTATCTGCCATATACAACTAACCAATGCAATAAGTGGATTGTAATTAAATTAAGTAACTAAGTAACATAGACTGATACACTTAGATGGTGCGGCTAGTTGAGAGCACCACAGTAAACAAGAATAATATTCACAGTAATAACGAAATTATAAATTGCGGTCCTAAGACTGGGAAGGTACCTATTAGTCATCAGTACCAAATACAATTAGATGTACAATAGTATAGCTACTTGAGTACATAATAGTCATCGGTAAGGAACAGGCTACTATGTTAGCATGAGTCGACATGTTCTCTGGAGCTGGAGAGATTTCTGCAGGTGATTCCCGCAGCTGGTTTCCGCGGGTTGGCTCCACAAGCTGACTCCTCCAGGCAGGGTAGATACGGTACACACTCAGGACAGTGAAACAGAGCAGTGAAAAGATGTCTATTAGATAGTCCCAGCAGCTAGTAATTTACAGGGTACTGAGATAGTTATCCATCTGGCGACGGAAATAATAAAGTTGAAGGTTGCCCATTAACAGAGAGGGTGGTATACAATGTTAAGCAGTTACATAACTTGGCACATGGTGCGTGATGCGTCGCATAGCTCTTGCGGTGCACCTAGCAAAGACCACCAGACTGTGGTCAAAATGTTAATTAAAACACATACGACGTGCAGTGCGGAATTTAGTGTCCACTTTTTAGTGTGGTTGGCAGATGTGGCGAGTCATCCACCAAGAATCACAGTAGCTCTACATCATGTAGGACCACATCCCAGGCCCACACGGCCTGCTCTCGGGAAGGTTCCCTAAGAAAGTCCAGATGCGGAGGGCCTAACTTTAAATTTAGTTTACTACCCTCAGATGGCCGTCCGGGAGTATCCAAAATTCCGTGGAAGCCGAGAACGTCGTACCACTGCGGATGTGCTGGGATCCGTAAGACACCGGTTGAAGTGAAGATCACTGTAGGTCAGCAGTTACATCCGTCATCATGGTGGTCCAGTCATCCTGCGCGGATCCGGCTTCCATATATATATATTAGGGGATGCATACAGTGCAGATTCCGCAAGAGCAGCTCTCGCTGCCCCAAATCCACATTAAAAATAATAAGACCTACCTATCTCATCCTACCCCAACTATCTCCTACCCCACCCTGTTGCTATTCCAGCTGGCTGGTGTGTGTGTGTGTGTGTGTGTGTGTGTGTGTGGTGCTTTGACCCCGCACTGGGGAGTGTCGCGGTGGGTCTTTATCTAACCTGGTCATATTACCCTGGCCCTCGTGTCTTACCTAGTTTCGAAATTTCAGGTAAGTTCTAGCGAGGTCTTTTGAGCGGATTTGAACCCCAGTCTGCAGCCTGGGAATCCTATGCAATTCAATACTCTATTGATTGGCCCACCGCAACACCACTAAAATCTCACCTCTTAGTAATCTTATCACTGAGCGTGAGTTGTAAAATTGCTGTTACTGCGCTTATCAGTCACTCTAGATCTTGACGTCACTTCGAGATAACGCAGTAACAGCAATGAGAACACATAACTTATCAGCTATAATTACTGATGCATACATGGTCGAGGTAGTTAATGCGGGAGATCCTTGTTTTGTGTTTATTAGCAATCTTAAAATCACAGGTTCAAATCTCACTATTACCATTTGTGGACAACTCTGCGATTTCTGGTCCGATTTTAAAATGGTAAACAGTTTTGAAATTCTCGCTTCATTCCGGTCCTAATAAGTACCAAGAACGCTGAGAATGAAGTGATTTCTCCGTACAATATAAGCATACGCTCTCTCACAATACTGACACGTGGATCTGATGCGTGCGGATGCATGCTACGCGTTCTTACGGACTTAGCCATACCTCTCTCATAGGGCTTTATACACATGCGCATACTATCCTATCCATGGGGCTTGCATGCGCACCGCGCCTTTAGAGACAGGCACCCGCAGGGATATACACCCCCACAGGTACTGATCGCCAGCACCACACATAATAGGGTCTGAATGCCCATTTAGAGACAGGCATCCACATGGATATATACCACCTACAGGTACTAATCGCCACACATAATAGGGTCTGAACACCCAGACAGGCATCCACCCACACATAATAGGGTCTGAACGCCCATTTAGAGACAGGCATCCACCCACAGGTACTGATCGCCAGCACCACACATAATAGGTCTGAACGCCCAGACAGGCATCCACCCACACATAATAGGGTCTGAACGCCCATTTAGAGACAGGCATCCACCCACAGGTACTGATCGCCAGCACCACACATAATAGGTCTGAACGCCCAGACAGGCATCTACAGGTACTGATCGCCACACATAATAGGGTCTGAACGCCCATTTAGAGACAGGCATCCACAGGGATATACACCATGAGTACTGTTGCACAGATTCGCGCTATTGCAAAGCAATTCGGCCTTAGAGGCTATAAGGCCTAGAAAGCCGACCTGCTCCAGATGATCGACCAGATCCGTACCAAGGAGTGGCAGAAGCGACTCTCCCGAGCAATGAATATGGGAAGGTTTCGAGCGCTTACCGAGGATCCTTGGAATCCGCACAAGAAAGCGCAGTGGACACGTGAGTTTAGTCAGTTGGACGAGGAGCTGATTGCTAGCTTGCGAGCCAAGGCTGTAGTGAGGCGGATGCAGGCCCATTCACTGGAGTGCTTAACTGTCCAACGCAGGGGGCCCCGCACGCTATGCAGGCATCCACAGGGATATACACCATGAGTACTGGTGCACAGCTTCGTGCTACAGCAAAGAAATTCGGCCTTAGAATCTACTCTAATGCCAAGAAAGCCGACCTGCTCCAGATGATCGGACAGGTCTGTGCTGAGGAGTGGCAGAAGCGACTCTCCCGAGCAATGAATACGGGAATGTTTCCAGTGTTTACCAAAGAGGATCCTTGGAATCCCCACTAGAAAGCACAGCAGATACATGAGCGTCATCAGTTTGACAAGGACGTGACTGCTAGCTTGCGAGCCAAGACCGTAGTGAGGCGGATGGAGGCCCATCCACTGGAGCGCTTAACTCTCAAACGCAGGATCGTTAAGCAATGCCGGAGAATATGGGGGCTGAGGTCTGAACCCTTAGCCCGGAGCATGACGCGAGAAGGTGAACACATTCTCAACCAGCATCTCGGCGAAAGGGAGACAGAGGATAGAGGACGCCGGTCAGTATGCTGGACATTCGTCAGAGGTCTAGAAGGAGACCTCACAGGCCAGATCATGCAAAAGATCCAGCAGACTGTTCAGAACGCCTTCTACATCCACTACGCCCATACCTATCACATCCGTAACATCGAAGATGGTAGGGTGATGCTCTTCCACAAGAATGATCCAGGGAGCCCGTAGCTGAACACGATAGGAGCAGCTCAGGACAGGGTGGCAGCAAGAGAGCAAGCCTGCCTCGACACAGACAATATCGATCGACCCAACACCAAGTGGGCTTTCGTTCGATCAATCAACGTTGCGGTCAGGGCTGTCATCAACCGCGAACCTCTGCTTGGGACAAGCCCCCTCCCAGACTGGCTACGACAGAAGAAGAGTATGACTTCCCTCGACACCTACAGGGACAACATGTGTCTCTGGAGATGTCTAGCAGTCCACCTAGGAGCGAGAGCTGATAGAAGTACAGCTCCTGCCCGAGAGCTTGCCACACAGTTCTATGGCAAGACAGTACCTGATGTCCGCAAGACCTCCCTGGATCAGCTGGACAAGGTAGAGTTCTTTGCCAAGATCGGGGTTCGTGTGTATGAACCAACCGAAGAGGGCACCTGGCATATGATCAGGTAGGCGGCTCACTACCGTGACACCATGACCATCGGAGTGTGGGACCACCACGCCTTCTACATCAAGAACATCTCCAAGCTGGCACATGCACTAGTCTGCAGTCACTATCAGCAAAGGTGTACTCAGGCATGCAATCTTCAATGCCACGCTGATCACTGTACAGGCAGCAAAACAAAAATCATGTGTCCTGGCGACAAGGTTGAGGCACCACAGTCTGCGTATGAGAAAGCCTTCTATCCACCCCAACCATCCAGTTCAGCGGCTACTCGTTGGATCGAGTATGAGTCGAGAAACAGAGGCGTACACATACACCATGTAGAGTGTGGGCACAGCGGCGAGCTTTGAATCGAGGGCACTCCCGTAGATGGTTATGATCCGACCACCAACACCATTGTTCCATGGCTGTCACTGGCACGGGTGTCCACAACATCAGCGAGGTGAGGATGCCAAACAAAGATACCGCAAGACAGTCCTGAGTGAGGAGCAGCTGAGCGCCTCTGGATGCATGCTTGTGGTACAGTGGGAGTGCTGTATAAAACGCTGCCCAAGCATCCCTAAGCGAGTTCGGACTGTTCCATACCCACATTTCATAGCTTACGACTTTGAAGCACTCCTAGATGGTATCAGGACTCATCCTACGGAGACTCTCACGATCCAGAGGACTCACATACCTATCTCTGTGTCAGATGGCTGCTCCTTAGAGGGCACCACGAGTGAGCTAACTCACCACTGCAATCCTGACCCCAAAGAACTGATCAGAGAGTTCATGCTGGAGATCCAACGACGAGCATCTCTAATCCGGACGGGGGTTAGGGCACAGTACATACCGACAGACCTGGACAAGCTCACAAAGCGACAGCAGCGACTGATCAATGAGTGATGTGACCAAGTTCCTGTACTGGGGTTCAACTCTAGGCGGTATGACCTGAACCTCATTAAGAAGTACTTTGTCGATGAGGTGACTGACAGTACAGGTACAGTGAAAGTCGCCAAGAAGGATAGTCAGACCATGTTCCTCATAACACCTGAGCTACGGTTTCTCGATGTGCTGAACTACCTCGGTCCAGGAGTCTCGTACGAGGTATGGGTCAATGCTTACGGGTGTACACAGCAGAAGAGCTGGCTCCCATATGAATGGTTTGACACACATGAGTAGCTCAACCATCCAGGGATTCATGACTACTCAGCATAGACATCTAAGCTCAAGGGTGGCTACCTCTTGACGCGAACAGGGTGGGAACAGTGTAACCAGACATTCAGTGAGCATGGAATGTGGACATTCGCCGACTGTCTGTGATACTACAATAACCTAGACGTCAGCCCATTCATCAAAGCCCTAGAGCGGATGCCGGAGTTCTACACAGAATGAGATATAGACATCCTCAAAGAAGCGGTGTCTCTCCCAGGTGTGTCACTGCAGTACCTCCTACGTGGAACCGCTCAGCACATGCCGGATGTTAGCCTCTATTCACCAGACAAGGAAGCCTACGAGATGCTGAAGGGTGCTGTTGTTGGTGGTCCCAGCATCGTGTTCACCAGATAACACGAGGCCAGTGTGACTCGAATCCGCCAGAGTGAGTGTGTCTGCCAACGTCTACTCGGCTACAATGCAAATGCTCTGTACCTGTCAACGATACCCAAAGAGATGCCATGTGGTAAGGAGAAAGTGTGCCATTGGTCCAGGCCAGTGGGGTAGCTAGCTTTAAGGAGGCTCTCCTAGCAGACAGCTGGTTTGGGTTTGCTGAGGTGGATATAGAGGTCCCCAAGGCTGTGTGGGCAAAGTTCGAGGAAATGCTCCTCTCTTCTATAACTGCGAGATCCCGGTAGAGGCAATTTCGTCTGAGATGCTGGCATGGCAATCCCATCTAAGATGCTGGCATATCTAGTGTGAACAGGGAGGAAGCGGCCCACCACTCAGAAGCTGGTCGGTGCCCTCTCCGGCAAGAAGTGGCTGCTGTACGCTCCGACCCTCAAATAGTATATAACCCATGGCCTGGAGATCACTGCTGTATACCGCACCATAGACTATGAGGCCAAGCGCCCATTCGAGTGGTTCATGAAGAATGTTACGGATGCCCGCCGCTCAGGAAATGTAGATAAGAACAAAGCGCTCTTGGCAGATCTCTTCAAACTCCTCGGCAACAGTGCCTACGTGAAGCTCATCGAGGCCCTAGGATGTCCTAGCAACACCAGCTTCACAAAGGATGAATGCGTGGTAGACAAGGCCCTGCGTAGTGCATTGTTCGAAGATCTCGAGGAGATTGGTGAGTCATACGAGCTCCAGAGTCGCAGGCTGAGAATCACAATTCGAAGGCCCTTCCAGGTGGGGATAGCCGTTTATGAGCTTGCGAATGCTGGAGTTCTACTACGACTTCCTCGATCGCTACATAGCTCATGACAGCTTTGAGTACCTGCAGATGGACACTGACTCCGCATATATCACTATAGCAGGCTTCAACGTCGACGACGTCATTCACCCTGAGATGCGAGCAGAGTACCAGCCTCATAAGCGGGACTGGCTAGCTTCGGACAAATGGTCTGGATGGACACCGGGACTGTTCAAGCTCGAGTTCGAAGGCTCTTGTGGCATCGCTCTCTGCTCCAAATGCTACTACATGGAGAGCGCAGCTGCAATTAGTGCTCGGCTAAGGGAATGTCAAAGTGGCAGAATGAGCTCACTTGGCAGAAGTTCTACAGCACCCTACATGGCGGGGTGGGCAGAGCTAAAAACCGAGGCCTCTGCATGCGCAACAAGGGTATGGTGATGTATGTGCAGGAAAGGCTCGGACTCTCCACTTACTATGATAAGCGCCATGTGCTGCCAGATGGGGTCCATACCGAGCCCATCGAGTATCATGTTAGCACCCTAGGGGGTGGTAGCTGTGTGTCTTCAGGGACTAGCTGAAGCTCTTCTATGACAAATGGTCGCCTAGGCACTCCGTGCTGGCGTGCCAGGTAGTACAGTGTAGGCCACCCCTCCGCCTCCACATACCTGTCAAGCTTGAGAACATCTATCAACCAGTTAGGATCTGTTACACGCAGTCGACCACCTTCCAGCTCACCAGGTTCATACAGGTACCGAACCAGAGCATCAGGTGGTAGGCACTCCTCTCCCTTGTTCGCTCCTCTAGAGCTGTGACCAGCAGAGTGTCTGATAGCCTCTATCGGCTTCTTCCCGATTAGCCTAGTAGCCTCGGCATTGGATCTCTCCACCACAGCAGGCAGCCCTCTCACCCATACTGTAGAACACTGGCTAACTGTCTCCAATGTGAAGTTGTGGCCCTTGCGACATGCAGCCTCGAGTAGCTGAGGAAGCTCACGGTAATATCCACCAGGCTGATAGTAGAGCTCCTCAAGAATGACGGTTTATAAACTCCCGGATTTCAACACTGACATCCACTACCGTCCTGTCACGCATGGCCTGGGTGAACTCTAGGATTGCAGAGGTGACAGCCGTCATTCATTCGACCATCACTGAAGACCTCCTCAAACACCGCCATACACTGGTGTCTAATCTCTGCTGGATCCTCACTGAAAAGTAGTTTATCGACCAACCCTCGGAAGTTAAGAGACTTGACCTGGTCATACAGAGACGCCATCCTTATATAGCACGGCTTAAATGTTTGGGAGCCCAGATGGCCGCAAGCGCTATGGCAACGTATGGTATCCAAGGGCCTGCGACTCCGAAGAATGTACCTACTCCTTAGGCGATAGCTGGTATGGCTTCAGAAATCTTCTCCACCCCATGGAGGAGCATTGTTGGCGATCTTGCAGACCATCTCGCCAGCCTTCATTGTGAACAGAGCAATCAGAGCCCCAACTCCTGCCAGCGGACCGATAGAACCTTTTAAGTAGCTGCGATAGATTCCTTTCGCTCTGTGTACTAGCTTACGGGATTCAGGCTCTACATCATCATACTCACCTGTGGTCTCCGCTACATCGGAGAGGTCCATTATGAGCGTCATAACCAGGCGATGGAGAAGCTGTCTAAGGAGACCAAGATTGCAAAGTCAATATACTTCCCAGCAGCGGACAACGGGTTCTCATCGTGTATACTGGGTCGAATGACCATCAGGCAGTCCTTCCGAGGATCAGTGCAGTGCGATGTCGCAGGTTCAATGGCCCCCATCTGGATGTTGAACATACTGCAGTATGTTTAAGGTCTGGGTATATAGAGGTTTTAAATGGCTTCCATGTTTGGTAAAGTTCTCCAGCAGATTGTCTATAGGCAGCAGGACAAGTCGGCATGACAGTCATCGTGACAGCCACGGCGTACACTGTCCCACTGTGACCGGGTCCGAGATCTGCTTCGTGACATCAACATTATCCATGAGCGAGCCAAGGTCACACCTCCATCTGATGAGGAGATACTGGCCGCCATAGAGGAAGAAATGCCAGTTCGTAGTACAAAAGAACTCCTGACTCAGATACTCTACCGGAAGTTTGACAGCATCCAGGGCAGGAAACTCCTACCTGAGGCCCCAACCAACAGTCCTGTTATTCTAGCTCTCCTAAGGGCGAGGGTCGACCCCACAGATCTACTAATGGTCAGGAAGTGGGCTGACGTATTTAGACTCCATAGCCAGGAAGAGCGAGAGTGGCTGGATAGAATCCAGTCTGGAGCAAATGACTACCTCAGGGATGCGATCAGTGATGCTGTAGCAGAAGGTACTCAGCATGGGGATGCTGTTGGCCGCAAGGAGGCTGTTGAGAACATCTTCAACGCAAAACGGTGCTGGAGAGTGGCCAGTGATCTGGATGCATTTGTGAAATTCCCAGAAAAGTACTGGAAGGACTTCCTCATCAACCCCCTCCCCCCTAGCAAGAAAGGGAATGCTAAGGCCTCATGGGGAAGGTGGGTCTACCATCAGATACACCGGATTAACAAAATCCCAGAAGATGACCCTCAGTGGGAAGAGTTTCAGCGAAAGTATCATCTTAAGAAGAAGCCACAGGCTTCTGCCAAAACTGCCGAAGTAGCAGCGGAGACCGCGGACGAAGTAGCTTCTGCCAAAACTGCCGAAGTAGCGGCGGAGACTGCGGACGAAGTAGCTTCTGCCAAAACTGTTGAAGTAGCAGCGGAGACCATGGACGAAGGTCCTCAAACAGCGGAGACCGCAGACGAAGTAGTGGAGACCGCGGACGAAGCTTCTAATGAATGAAAAAAGGTTGCAGCGGATACCGCCGTGGTCTCCGCTCAGTCTGTCAGCGATGACGCGTAGAGCAGGCTAGTTTCCTGGCTGGATTCAGCTTGTAGGTGAAGGTCTGCACCTTTTCCAGAGATGGCTTGAAGTGTAACAGCTCACCTGTCTCCTTGTTGCTGAAGAAGAAGCAGTACAGCTCAGCTGCCCTCTGTACACCTGCGATAAAGTACCCTTTGGTCTCCTTGAGGGTTAGGCTGTCGTATATGGTCTCGAACAGGGCACATCCACACTTGGAGCTGAAGCATAGCAACCGGGAATTTTGTGGCGGATGTCTGGTGAGATCTCGCGGGTGTACTTCTGAAAGAGGGTGAAGACAGTTACCTTTCAGTGCTGGATGCGCCTGGTGATGTTGCTGAGGTAGGTGACTATCTTCTGGTCCATTGCAGGGTCATCGATAACTAGAACAAGTGGTTCTCTCAGTTGGGCTGCCAGCAGCTTCTCCATCAGTGCTTGCAGGTTCTGCGTCTTGGTGATTGGGCCATTGTACCATTGATCATTACTGTCAACTGCCTCAGCGGTGGAGTCAGACACCAGAAGGATGTATTGAGAGTGTAGATGTTCGGCCAGGAGAGGCTGCAGCAAGATGTTTTTCCCGTGTCCTGTTGGGGCAATGATTAGCACCACCTGGCCAGCATCAGCCAGCCTACTGTTGAATGGTACAGACATGCGTGCGGAGGATGGTTGGCACTTGGTCGGTGGTAGCCTCGTCTATATCTGGGAGACTAAACGGCAGTACTTCCTGCACCAGCTCTTTCACCTGCAGAGTGGGGAATCCTGCACCTGCGGCGGATACGAAGGATGCGATGGAGGCATCAAGCATGAAATCCCAGCAGCAGCTGAGACGATAGTGTAGAGGGCCTGTGTCAGCACCCACAGTGTCTAGTACATCCAGTATCTGTATGATACATGCACGGGAAGCCATGACTATCCTGTGGTCTTAAACCTGTGTACACCCATAAAAGACTCCTGGGCCGAGGTAGTTCAGCACATCAAGAAACCGTAGCTCAGGTGTTATGAGGAACATGGTCTGACTAGCCTTCTTGGTGACTTTCACTGTACCTGTGTATATATATATATATATATATATATATATATATATATATATATATATATATATATATATATATATATATATTTTTTTTTTTTTTGTTTCATGACAGTATTACTCTCTAAACGGCAAACCAAATAACCCTGACTTCTTCACCTCTGGTAGCCGGAGTCTGGCGGTAGCACCTGTTTGGCCGTCAACAGTGATATTGTTCAGGCCGAGTGTGCCTATCTTGAGATTATCTCCATCCTGGATGAATGAGCTCCATGGTTTCAGGAGATCCTTAACCAGGTCCTGTGCAAAGGACTCAGCCATAACCTTGATGGCTCCAGCCTCATCGACTCCGAGCATACCGAGCATCGTCGCCCTCTCCTTGATACCCATCCCCTTGTATAAGTCTTGGCCTTGTTAATGGCCGATTGTCCTACTGTATCAGTGTTCCCGATGAGATCTCAGGCTGGGATGGTACCTCGGATCTCCTGCGGGTCTCCCTTCTCATCGAAGTCTAGGAAGGAGATAGGGCCAACAGTGTCCTCTGAACTGAGGCGTGCCTCGCCCAAGTGAGCAAGATCGCCTAGCTCTTTGCTTTCTAGGTCTGTGAGTGACAGAGTCATAGTCATATACAGACGCCTTAAACCTACTAGTCATATCCCCAGTGAAATAGTTGGGCATAGGAGGCCCAGGCAGTCGGCCAAGAGAATAGGTAGCAGTGCTCAGGGTACTGGCCCTCTCTGCAGGGGCACACCTTGTGGGTGGTCCACCATTCCCGGGCATTGGCGATCCTCAGTCCATGTGCTCGACTATGGGCTACACACTGCCCTTTGGCACGCCAGGTCTCATATGCTGCAGGGGTCTCGTGATCCATCACTCACTATTCAGAGGGGTTAAACGTAGGCGACGATGATCTCAGCCATTGCACTCAATGCTAGCCCTAGAACCACGGCCTCCATTAGTGTAACATGTTCACCCATTATCTTGGCGGCAACAGTGTAGGGGGTACCATTGAGGCTGATCTTTGGGATGGGGTGAGTTATTCCGAGACAGTGCCCGGCCACCCCACTCACCACTGTAGCGAGGACAGCCACAGTGGCGGCAGGAAGAACCTCATTTCCCCTTGTCATCTTCACCACGGCCACATTCGCCACCACGTTACTGGCGACATGGCCTGCCAGAGGTTTTGCTTTGGTCAGTAACTTCTGTGTCTTCGTTCGAAGCAGGTTCTCCACCTTCTGAAGACTCGCCTGGCTCTCAGGCAGTTGCTTCACGATCTGTACTGTTGACGTCATTGTTTAAGCACTGAGTATACAATGCGGTTAAACGTCTGCATCCTTGTCGAGAGAGTTAATAGGATCTTCCCAGTCTGCGTCTGCCAGGTGGCTGGGTTGGTACTCAGGAATATTCATCTCTCTATTGAGACATCTTAAACATGTCCGGGCTCATGCTTTGCGAGAAGTACTATGATGTCTTCTGGAGGGAGTTGAAGGACTACAAGAAGAAGACACCAGATGAGCTCGCTCAGCTCTCCGGTGCTAAGCTGACAGAGGAGCTGACAGCTGTGAAGCTCTATCTAGGATTTGGCAAGGGACAGATCTGCTTCATCGAATACCTTATCATGGGCGGGAGTATCGTCGAGAAGCTCCTGCGAGCTAAAGGTTTCTACAAGGATCGGGAGTATCTGTCAGATGTGTTCCAGCAGTTGCAGACTGCCATGGCCTCACCGGACTCAGAGCTGAACAAGGCTCTGCGATACTACAAGCTGGAAAAAGGATGTGCTGCCGAACCATCCAGCCCTTGGATGTTGATGTTGGCAGTGGGTATAGGGGCTGTAGGGCATGCCAAGCTGGTTCAGTCTCTCACCGTGGTCCCCACTGCTACTGTAGAGAGTCAGGATAGTCTTATAGCTGATTTGCTAGCAGCGGAGTACACTGATCCCGAGCGCCATGATAGCTAGGCCTGACACCACACATAGAGCTACCACGGGAAGTGGTGTCGTGTCAACTGGCAGCAGTGTTGGGCGCCTGGAGCTGTTGTGTCGACTGGCTGCAGTGTCAGGGTCGGAACGACTGTAAGGCTCGTACTATGCATAGGTGCGTGGATGGCAGTGTTGAAGCTGAAGTAGACACCGGGGAAACTCCCCTCGACTATCATGTTGTTATAGCCCCTGACTTGAAGGTCCTCGATGTTCATGATAACGTTTCTCGGAATCACCATAGGTGTGGCGAAATAGCAAAGTCATGTTTGCGATGGGCCTTCTGCAACCCCTGCTGGAACTTAGCAATAAGACTACTGGGGTCTGCCATGATGATCATATCCTCAACGAGACTGATGAACATGGCTTGGACCTCTGCTCCGCTGAGACCATCTATGGAATGCCGCAGCTGGGTCTGTGCTGTAAGGAGGCAGTAGCACAGTGCTTCCAGGGACTGGTTGATCCGAACAATCCCTGCTGGTGTGAGGCCTGGGGTGGTGTGTGGGACAAAGTACTTCCACACATCTGGATAGTCCTGCCGCAGGCCATTGATATACATATTTTGCACCAGTGCTCCAGGGTCGGAGTCTGGATCGAATGAAAATGTCGCTGTCTTCCGACGGCCTACTCGTCGGGGGGTTCTATAGGGGAATCCTGAGTAGTAACATCTCGGGTCACCGTACATAACCCCTAGACCGCTGTTGTCACCACCATGCCACCGATAGTCTGGGTGAGTGCTGAACTCTCGCTGTAGTCTGCTGGCTGCGGAGACGCTATGACTGTTGAGCTGTGGGTCGAAGGCGTTTGTATCAGGGAGGCTTGCACCCAGCTCATGGAGGATTCGTCACACCATGAAGAACACATGGAATCTGAGACAGCTGGCGATGAGCACAGCTTCAGGAGTACCATAATAGGAGTGAAGCAGGATGGAACTTACTCCACATCCTGCCGTGGCACACCACACGACAAAGTTCAGCTGCTGATTCCAGTATGAGAGGCTTGGAGCAGCCATCCAAGTATGAGCTTGCTTCGCATTCTTGATGGTGATGGGGTGGTTGGTCAGTGGTTGTGGGTTGACGGAGAAGCTGGTTCGGGACAGTCCGTCCACTCTGATGGAGAATGATGTTAGCTCTGGTATATCATCCAGTAGACCTCTCAGGCCAGTCAAGGGTGTACCCAGGAGGGCTGGTTGGCTCCGGATGATGGTCGTGATGTTCAGTGGGAAGGCCATCTATACTGTTGTTCTTAAAGCTACCGTACAGGCAGCACACTATTTGTAGTCGTCTCGACTCCAGAGACCAGCGAGGTGACCTCGCCGTAACATCTCGTTTTTTAACTCCTCCATATCAACCCGCCCGCTGGAGCTTTGAGGTATTGCTGTCACACTTTAGGTTTCTCCGTGCGGTACAGGGCTTGGAACTTCAATATATGGTTGTACTCTTCATTGGTTACCTGGCCGTCCTCGAGAGCTTTGTTGACAGACTCGTCAATAGTCCGTAGCATACTCTGTGCCAATGTCATGTACTTAGCATGCTTCTCCAGCCTCCTTGTGATCTGCCGCTGCCCCACCCCAAAGCCCGTGGCCAAGACAGTGTCAGCTAGTGTCACGCCACCCAGCGGGATGGCGACGATGGCCCCCACCCCAATCACACCTCTAGCAGTGGTTGTATGCGCGAGGACGTTGTAGGCTGTCTTATATCGCCTGCACATTCTGCTGTACTTTTCTGCCTCATGGCCGAGATTCTGTCTGATGGTATCTATCTGCTGGAGTCGCCAGCTGTGGATGGTACCACCCTCATCAGCCGTCAGGGAGGGGTATTTTTCTGGTTGCTTCCGCCACTTGATTTTGCCATAGTATACCTGGAGATTAAACCTGCATCACCTGCAGAATCTGCTCATGAGTCCTTGAAGGGGACATTTTGGAGAGCCTGGTGAACCATGCCATCTTTCTGGTTTCGAGACAAACGTCTCTTAGACAGAGGTCATCCAGCACTATGTCGGGTGCCAGTAGCTTTCTGAGACGTGACATCTGGAACTTCACCTTATGACCAAGATAGTAGGTCTGCCGCTGGATGGCTTTCTTGGTCTTACACTTCTGCGCCATCTCCTCTTCCCACTGTATGACATCTGGCTCATCCTCGTCTGTGAAGACCCCTGGCTCATCATCGTATGTGAAGACATCTGGCTCATCGTCCCGCTTACTCTCTGGCTCATACTCGTCCACTGTCTCCGCTGTGTCATCCGCGGTCTCCACTACATCTGGCTCATCGTCGTATGTGAAGACATCATCCCGCTTACTCTCCTCAAGGAGGGCTTGCCAGTATCGGGAACCCCAAGGCTCGCATTCTGTTGATACCAGCTCTCCCGCTGTAGTCACTCTCCTTCATGTTGCAGTGCGAGCATCTGTTCGTTTAAGGCCTTTATCTGTGCAGGGGTCATGAAGGGGCAACCATGTAGCCGGCTCTTCATCATCTCGGCAAAGGTCAGTTATTCCTGGTGTGATATCATGCTGTCGTCAGGTCAATGAGTAATAAGAGTGTAAACTCTAAATGGGCGTCTGATATCCCATCCGTGCTGGCATATATGTTAATGGAGGGGCTGTCAAACAGGTGATTTACAGGTGTGAACAGGCTAGGACTGATAGCTTTCCATAGGTTGCTGTTGGCACCTGGGAGATACTCTATCATGTCCCAGCTGACTTCTACCAATGAGCTGCTGTGTGCACTGCCTGGAGGTTTATGTAGCACATCGGCGTGTATGTATGTTGTGCCCCACTGGGGCACCTCGAAGAGGACCCATTCTACATGGTACTGTACCACCCGTCTCCCCTCTAGAGAGGGTGAGATTACGTTCTCACCACCGGAGAGCAGCAGTCGGATAATCAGCATGGTTATATGTCTTGTTCAAACCCCTCCTATAGCGTGCTATGGAACCCATATTTGCTCACTCGGCTGGTCTTGCTGACCTGGCGGATGTGTATGCATTTGATGCTGCCAATGTAGAAGAGAGCGATGGCAAGTCATTCACCCTACAGTACGAAGCAAGCTCAAAGGCATTCTCCCTCCACCCCATTGGTGGTGATGGGGTGGAGCTGTTCACAGACCTCAAGGATGTGATGAAGTAGCACCTGGGTCGCAACATAGATGGCCACACGATCATGTTTTGGTACGATTTCCTGAAGAGGAGGTACATCCTCGAGCCATTGATTGAGCTCTCAGATACAGAGCTGGCAGACATCAACACCCTAAATAACGACCTGAGCTTTATTCTAATCAAACCCTATTCTAGCGGTGCCCCGCTGATGGCCCATGATGGCCTGCTATTGACCCTGGCAAAAAACCTGCAGTTCATATTTGAGAAGAATGAAGTGTGGTACCGCGCTGGACCTGGGGGTGACAGGCAAACATGGTTGCCCCTATATAGGCCTCCCGCAGTCATTGACATAGAGGTTACTCCCCTCTCCACTGTTGTGAAAAAGGATGGGACAGTTCGAAAGCTCTACAATTGGGGATCATCCTTCCTCACCTAGATAGGTGAAGGTGTTTCCCTGACAAGGGTGGGGTCATTGGATCGGGGTTACAGGTGGAAAGCTCCTGCTGCGTCGTCCATTCAATGGACCAGAAGAAGCTGTTAACCTCCAGGAGGGCACCCTATGGGTAGATGGTGTGTCACATGTCTCCAAAGTCAAGGGTGCTGTTAAACTGCTTCAGCGAGTCAGACTCACTAGCCCGCAAATGACTCAGATAGTCCTAGAGCTATGTTTCTTAGCCAGCTGCAGAGGGGTTCACTCCTGTTCAGTTTAACTCTTCATATATAGCCATGATTCTCATCATACTGCTCGTGCTGGCGTCTACAGCAGTGGCACAGGGCGCTGAGACTGCCATGATATTGGATGCCTAGTGGGCCCACTTCCGGGATGACCCCAGTACAATCCGTGGGTCGACCCCTTGCGGAGAAACATTTATGACCGCTTTCACCCACGTGAAGAGATCGAGTCTGTCTGCTACTTCTATGAGGTGGAGAGGGTAGGCCGTGGTTGCCTACTGGAGACCCCAGCTCAGCACCAGATTCTCTGCATAACATGTGAACATTCCAGAGTCTGCCGTGGTTCACATGCTAATCACTTTAGCCTCCTCCCAGGTGAGCGTTGTCAAGGTAGATGGACGCCCCTATGGGTGGTCCCATCATGCCGATGCGACTCTGGCAGAGACTACGTGTTTGTCTGATTCCCCTGTAGCAGATACTGTAAATGGCTGCGGTGTGCTCCTTTCCGTATGATCAGTTTTCCATAATCGGATAAGGTGATTGTGGAGTTGATGGTGGTAGTGGACTGTTGTAGGGAAGTCTGGGCTGCTGTGTGACGCTGGTGTATTACGGATTGGGAATATCCAGGTTTCCACGCTGGTGAATGCTGAGTCTGTGGCGGTTGTGGAAATGTCGGGATCGTGGAAAGTGATATACTTCCAGCATCTGTGCAAGAGGAATGTTGCGGAAAAATATGTCTCTAACTTTTTCGATTTTTAAAACGTTAGGTGATTGCTATATTTTGTTGTTGCTGATGTTGAATGTCTCTGTTAAAACCTCCTTATAACCAGATGTGTATGGGATATTAGCACAACGGTGAAATAATGTATCCAGCCTTGTGGGCAAGTGTGTTCTGTATGCTTCTGGGTTTCTGTGTCCGGTGTGGTGTTCTGACTGCTCACAGGGGGATTTGGTCAGGTATATGTGGGCATGGTTCACTTGTACCATTTGGCCTTCCTGGTGTGGTTCGCTGACCCGGCCATGCCGGACGGACGCCCAGTTCCCCACACAGGATGCAGCCTAGGCTAGGTACCTCTCCGTATATGCCTGAGATAAAGACCTGTCCAGATTATGGGGCCGTAATCCGGGACAGAGTCAAGACGCACCCTGCCGACTCCCAACCCGAGCGCACACAGTACTGGATGCCAACTAAGGGTCATCTTGGCAAGGGGCTGTAGCCCCACATAAGCCATTCCATGGAGGCGATGCCTGCTAGACGTCATTTTAGCTAAGGGCTCTGCATAGATCGTTCTTGACGTCATTTTAGCTAAGAGTCCCTGCACAGATCGTACTAGCCAGGTCATTCACCCCATGGGTACTTGGGATGTCAGACCGCTCCACCCATCTGGCAAGTGACAGGTTACACCATTTGCTGCAGTGCAGGATGCCACCTCCTCTGTAACAGCTGCCTTTCTCATATCTGAAGAGTGACGGCCTACAGACGATGACTGGAGTGTGAAGTGGACAGGATAAATGATGTCCGAACTTGGTGCATAGAAAAGAGACGCGCATTGGATATGGGGTGGTGGTGGTGCATATGGAGAGGGAGCACATTGGGTGGGGTGTGGTTGCAGGATTTCGGGGCATGGACGGGTACACCGAGTTGTGCAGTTCTGCTGTTCTTCAAAATGGGCGAAGGCCTCATCTGGCCTCTTCACTTCCATGCTATTTCTTATATGTTCCATCCCACAAGAAGCATGGCCCAGGGCAGCCTCAGCTTCCGCTTGTGGTAACTCTATAATGGGAGGGGGAGGGGGTAATAACATGAAGTGGATGGGAGTGGGAAGAGGTCGGCGGAGCAACTTTTCCGTCCTTCCCCTTGGACAAAACAAAAGAGAAAGTCTTCAGATACGACTTCCCAGATCTTGTAGACCTGCTCTGAGGAGGGAGAGGGCGAGTACCTATCTCGTCATCATCATCAGCGTTAGTTGCTTGTTCACCAGACTCCTGGCTTGGTAGGAGAGGGGTCGAACTGGCTCCGTGGTGCTCTTGACTAACGTCGGGAATACTCGTCTCTGCAGAGACATCTGTCTGGGTACCAGTGTCACATGGAACGCCCAGCCCGAGCTCTGGTACGGGGTCATCATCACTGACACACGGTTTAAGTCGATTGATGTGGATGACTGAGGTCAGGCCATCCGAAGTGCGGATACAGTAGGTCACGTCCGACGTCTTACCTACTACCACATAGAGGCCTTTCCACTGGTAACTCAGTTTACTCGGCATGTTTGCAGATCATTGTGAATCGTGTATCCAAACCATTCTTCCCGCTTCATATGGATCTTCATGCATCTGCCAGTCATGCCATGTTTTCTGACGCTGGTGTGCAGTGGATAAAGTTGCTCTCACTAGCTCATAGCTCTGTCCTATCTGCTGCCGCATGAGCTCTACATAGAGAGATTGTGAATTTTTCTCCCCCGGATTCCTGGACATGGCCCGATCCAGTGGCAAGGCTAATTCACGGCCTAACATTAACCGTTCAGGGGTATAACCTGTGCTGGAATGTACTGAAGTGCGGTATGCCATGAGCACATATGGGAGTCATAGATCCCAATCTCTACAATCAAGGCATGTTTCCTTCGTTAACATTTCCGCAAGTGTGCAGTTGAATCGCTCCACCATCCCATCACTATGGGGATGATATGGAGTCGTTCTTGTTTCAACTATATGAAACAATTTGCAGAGCTCTGAGATCAGCCGGCTCTCAAAATTACTTCCTGGATTGGAGTGCAGCTCATAAGGCATTCCAAACTGGCAGAACACATTGCTTGTCAAGACCTCCGCTACTGTGGATCCCTCTTGGTCTGGCAGAGCGAATGCTTCCAGCCACTTCGTAAAATAATCTTGTAATACGAAGATGTATTTGTTTCCTTCATCCCTCGTATTCAAGGGTCTGAGCACATCAACAGCCACTTGCAAGGACGGCAAGTTCAGGTGACCTTTATTATTGTCAATTTTGTTTCTCCAACCGTAAGGCCGCGACGCGTTGGTGCGATCTGACTCTGGAAACTATTGGGGTTTCCGAGTGGTGAAGACTAAAGTGGCGATTCCGCATACACTCCCCCTGTGTCTTCGGATACCAGTTAGCATAGATATCCATGTCAAAGTAGGAAGCACTGCGAAAATAGCATATTATTTTAACCGGTCAGCAGTGCATCTCTGGGCATTCTTAACATAACCCTAATGACAGGTAAAATGTTAGTCTCCGGGATCAGATCCTATATGATCTGTCCTCAACAGACCAGGTGACAGACGGGACACGGATCTCCCTCTAACTCTTCACAGTGACTGGTTCGTGGTCTTGGAACCCACCACGCCCTTACGGGAATGTCACTATAGGAGGATATTGGTCTCCTTATCCCCACCGTAAAAGTATATACACTTTTCAAATGCTTTTTTAAATATTCTTGTCCTAGTGATGTTGTATATGGTTATGGTGCAGTCGGTAATGGGATTGTTATATGATTCAGGAGCTGCCACGTTGTGACATGTCTGCTCGCTGTTTTTCTGAGAGGGAACCTCCGTAAGGTGACCATTTGGGAATCGAGCATTTCCGCCAGTCAGACATGTATTAAAGAGATAGGTAGAACTACTTGCCATTTGCAGCCAAATCCTGGAACATGGACCTAACAACTAAAGGTTAGTTTAGGGTATTAGCAGAAGGACCGCATAAATAAAGCAGCAACTACCAACACAGTATCTTTAATCTACATAAGATGACGGTGTCTGAATTCCCCGGAAATCACCCACCCCATCTTCATGTAATTCTGCGTGCATCACAATAGCATACAGTTTCACTAGGTACACCGCACTACACACTTAGCATATGTTTGAACAAGAGAGTTTCACTAGGTACACCGCACTACACACTTAGCATATGTTTGAACAAGAGAGTGACCCTTTTTGCCATCTCTCTTCCTCCGCTTTGGCGTTGAAGGCATTTTCCTGTGATGGAGGCCCATGCGAGGCACTTTCCTCTCACAACAATACTATTTTGTTAGGGGTATATTGGTTTATATTAAACCACCCAAGTTACCACACTAGGACTCTCCCTTGCAGGATTACCTCGCGGATTTAGAGTTCAGCGAGGTACCTCTGACGAGCCCACGTTAAACAAGACACCAACTTAGTTCCATGTACTATATTTTCTCTCTCGTACTATCAAACGAGTAGTATTGTTTGTCTTAGTTATACAATTTTTATTAATTGTGTCTAACTCCCAAATTGAGTAATGGACGAGACCCTGTGGTTCAATCTCGGCGGCAATGGTTGCACGGCTCCACTGCAACATTATCGTTTCACTGGCTCTAGAAGTCAGTCTTTGTTCATTCCGGACAGTCACGAAACGTGATCTGTAACCCCGAGAGGCGATACTAACCAGCTCATCCGTGCATCATGTACATGCGGTGCAGCGGAGCAGAATATTCGGACGGACCGCCGCATACCCACCCCAGAGGCTACAACAGTCACATCATGGTCACTAGGATGACTACCGTACAGCCACATCCTGGTCACTATGGCGACTACCATACAGAGTCACATCATTGTCACTAGGATGATTACCGTACAGAGTCACATCATTGTCACTAGGATGACTACCGTACAAAGTCACATCATGGTCACTAGGACGACAAGCGTACAGAGTCACATCATGGTCACTAGGACGACTACCGTACAGAGTCACATCATGGTCACTAGGATGACTACCATACAGAGTCACATCATGGTCACTAGGACGACTACCGTACAGAGTCACATCATGGTCACTAGGATGACTACCGTACAGAGTCAAATTATTGTCACTATAATGACTACCGTACAGAGCCACATCATGGTCACTAGGATGACTACCGTACAGAGTCACATCATGGTCACTAGGACGACTACCATACAGAGTTGCATCATGGTCACTAGGATAACTACCATACAGAGTTGCATTATTGTCACTAGGACGACTACCGTACAGAGTCACATCAGTGCCACTAGGCCGATGACCTTACAAAGTCACATCATAGTCACTAGGACGACGACCTTACAGAGCTACATATTGTGGTCTATTGGTCACTAGGACAGTGACCTTACAGACTCACATATCATGGTGACTATGACGATGACCTTTCAGCGCATATCAGCAAACACACACCATAGCCGCATACACCATGCATAACACACATATGCTGTCCATAGCAGCAGATACCATCCATTGCAGTGGACATCGGGCATATCAACAAACACCATCCATAGCAACATACACCACCCTTAGCAGACAGACGCTGTCCATAGCAAGATGAATCGCCCATAGCCGTGCATGCCGTCCATAGCAGCAAACACCATCCATAGCAACAGACACCACCCATAGCAGACAGACACTGTCCATATGGCATACACCGCCCATAACAGCAGATACTGTCCATAGCAGCAGATACTGTCGATCTCAGCACACATTGGCCATAGCCGCAGACACCATCCATAGTTGCAGACACCACCCATAGCAGCATATATCGCCAATAGCCGCATACGCTGTTCATAGCAACAGACGCCCTCCATAGTAGAAGACACTCTATAGCAGACAGATGTTGTCTATAACAGCAGACACTATCCATAGCAGCAGCCACTGTCCGTAACAGCAGACACCAGACAGAGACGCAGACACCAGCCATAGTTACAGACGCCAGCCATAGCAAATGATATCGTCCATAGCAAAATATATCGCTCATAGCGGCATACACCGTCCATAGCAGCAGATGCCCTCCATAGCAGCAGACACCATCCATAGCGCCTACACCGTCCATAACAGACAGAGACTGTTCATAGTACCAGCTACCATTCATAGCAGCAGCCGTTGGCCATAGCAGCAGACATCGGCCATAGCGGCAGCCACCATCCGTAGCAACAGACACCGTCCATAGCAGACGCATGCTGTTCATAGCAGCAGGCACCGTCCATAACAGTAGACACTGTCCATAGCAGTTGACACCGCCCGTAGCAGACAGTTGCCGTCCATAGCAGCGGACACCGACCATAGCAGACAGACATCATCCATAGCAGCAGACACTGTCCATAGCAGACAGATGTCGTCCATAGCAGCAGACATCGTCCATAGCAGCAGATATCGTCCATAGTAGCAGCCATCATCTATTGCAGCATACACCAGCCATAGCAGTAGACACAGCTCATAGCAGCGGACCTCGTCCACAGCAACTGACATCATCCATAGCCGCGGACACTGTCCATAGCCGCAGACACTGTCCATAGCAGCAGACACTGTCCATAGCAGCAGACACTGTCCATAGCAACAGTCATAGTCTATGGTGGCAGAAACTGCCCATAGCAGCAGACATCATCAATAACAGCGGATGGATGCTGGAATCAGGCGTTGCAAAACTAATACATTGCCGCCTATGGCAGCAACAGCCGCCACTGAAACTAGTTTCAAAATTTTCAACAGAATATGTGTTGCAAAGACATACAATTGGACGTGGTTTGATTCACGGGGTTTCCTGTCTGGTCCGGCAATTTGCATCATATCATAGGTGCAGATCCAATGCATATGCAATTATTATTGTGTATTGCATGTGTTTATGTGCTGGGATGTGGATTGTTGGCCTAAATAGGAGTCCTTGCAATTTGATTGGCGCGTGTTGCTTCGTTGCTGCTACGGCATCCAAGCAGGTTGGTTAAAAATATTTACGTCGTTATTTTCACAGCATTAAGACATGGTATATGATCTTATAGTGGCTATGAATTGTTTAAGATTAAGTCTGTATTTTGCTATATTGTTTGTTTTCGGGTTTTTTTTAATATGTTCTTTTCATAACTGTAAACTGTACTGTGCTGATTAACCGTAATGGCATTAAAAAGCAATAACGTATACATACTAATTCAAACGGTTTCTGTGGACATTTTTCACGTTCGTGTCTAACCTACACCATTTGATTGTAACAACAGCTGGCGAGAGACATATATCTTGCTGATGAATTCTGATGCCTGAGTGACAGGTCCGACCCTCTATATTTATCATCACGTAATTTCAACTTGCGTTTGGTCATGATTTATATATTATATATAGATATAATATATTTGGCAACTGGTGAATGTAAATACAAGTTATTTTTATTCATTCATGTAATTTATTTCTATCTCTGGTAGCAATTTGTCAGCTCTGGACATTTAAATCATACATGACGACGCTCGCAGAAATTATACAATAGTGTAGGCTACAATACAATCTTGTGCATCTTTGGTGATATAATATGTATATTGTAATATATAATGTTGTTGTTGCTCCCTTTAACTGCATAGCATAATCTATGGCAACATTCAGGTTTATCCGACGTCACCATACAGACTGTCATGGACACTACTTTTATCCGTGTACACGGCGTATTATTATCGCGTATCCTGAACAATACCAGGACTTATTGTTGATTTTATTATTATTTATCCGTCATTTATTTGCGACACCTGGGACGTACCAGGGTGACCCTGCTTCCTAAAAAAGGGGGAGTGTCCAGCATAAAGAAGAAAGTAAGGTTGACCACTATTGCACAATGTCTGGTTAATAAAATAACTTGAAAATCTGTTTAAATTATTTATCCTAATATTGTCATATCTGCTACCATCTGTGAGTGGGTTGTACGTGATCAATCTTAACCATTGTACTTTCTGTCAATTTTATTAAAAAAAGAAGAATTTCCGTGCCAAATTAGATTATTGTTTTGCGTAACTTGTCGATGACTCAGACAAGATGTGGCAACGCATACCGGAGAAATGGATTTTAGTATCTCATCAGTCTCGTTCATCGGCGCTTAAGAAGTCAGTTTTTCAGTTGGTTTATCTATAAATCATACAGAAATGACATAACATCGTCACTAAAATCTCACGCATTATAACACACATACACATCTTAACCGTCTGCCAACCGTAAGCCATCCGACCACAATTTCACGGGACAATAATTTTGGACATCCTGAATATTTTGAAAACAGTTTGACTGAAAGTTG
The DNA here is from genome assembly GCA_034401795.1 of Chaetoderma sp. LZ-2023a. Taxonomy (NCBI): domain Eukaryota; kingdom Metazoa; phylum Mollusca; class Caudofoveata; order Chaetodermatida; family Chaetodermatidae; genus Chaetoderma; species Chaetoderma sp. LZ-2023a. The sequence continues at coordinate 72,927,717 of CM067366.1, read as the reverse complement.
TTGGTGGCTAAGCCACCAACAACTTTCAGTCAAATTGTTTTCAAAATAGTCAGCATATCCAGAGTTAAACCGATGGAAAATATAGTCTACATAAATACGACAGGTGGACGGTTAAGAAGGCTGCGCTCGTAAAGTCGGTTACTCTTAGCAGCCGATAAAGCGGAATTGTTGTGAACATTAATTATTTATTTATTATGAAAATAAAAAACCCACATTTGTTTATTGAATGCCCCTGCGCAGGCAAAGAGAAGTTTACTTTAGAACATTTAACATAATCATTGGTCCAATGGTAAATCTTTTTTTAAATGGACTTATCGGCTTCCAAATGGACATTCAGTCTAAAGACCAAAGTTATGAAGCTTGTCCAACCATTTAATGGGCAAGCTGGCCAAAATGGCTTCTGCAGTGCAAAATTGTCAATAGAAGTTCCAGAGTTTATGCTCATGTGATCCTTCCAATTAAATCTGTTTAAAATCCGCCAAGCGGTTTAGGATTGAATGAATGAAATTTATTACGCTCAAACCAATTTTGCATTGATACATGAGGAGAGTGCTTATTATACGCTATAGACAGAGTTCATATATTTATATTTACTTATTATTTTCAATTTACAATTATCATCTTTATTCATCCACCTCAATTATCCTCAGTATGGTCATCATTCGTTGTTGTTGTTGTTGTTGTTGTTGTTGTTGTATCTGCTACTGTTGTTGTTGTCGTCGTCGTCGTCGTCGTCGTCGTTGTTGCCGCCGCTGTTGTTGTTGTTGTTGTTGTTGTTTTTTATAGGTGTATCTGCTACTGGTGTTGTTGTTGTTGTTTTTGCCAGTGTTGTTTTTGCCGTTATTATTATTATTATTATAATAGGTTGTTGTTGTTGTTGTTGTTGTTGCTGCTGCTGTTGTTTTGTTGTCGTCTCTGCTGCTGCTGTTGTTGTTGCCATTATATTATTATTGTTGTTGTTGTTGTTGTTGTTGTTGTTGTTGTTGTTGTTGTTGTTGTTGTTGTTGTTGTTGTTGTTGTTGTAAAAGTTCATGATGGATGACGGCGTGCGGACGGTTGCCATGTCATAAGCTCACTTGGTCATTTTTGCTAAGTGAACTAAAATGTTTCATCTGACAGGCGCTCCAGTTTGTTATCTTTCTGAATTATCGTATGTTTGTGTTATTGAGGATGGGTGTGGGTTCTGGGTTAACCGTTTGTGTACCAACAGTTCTCTCCCTTGGATTGTCTAACTAGTAAACGTGTTAATTTACATACTACATATTGCGGCATGTCGTCCAAACTTCATTGTTGAATACGCTTATAATGCACACGCTTATTAAACATACAGGGAATTACCCATTTCTCTTTCTCTAATAACTCAATATTTCTGAGGAGTGCAGAGCGCTGCTGCTTTTGCCGCTGATGTTATGGATTTTCTCATTGACAGCTGGAAAGCTGGCTGGCGCAGTGTTGGCGGGCGAGGTGAGCTGAACAGGGTTTTTTGAGAGAATCGAGTATCTGCTTCTGTTGTTGTGTTGCTGCTGTTGGCATTAGTAGTGCTGCGTTACTGAAGGATACTGCCTCTGATGCTGCCTGGAAGTACGAGATGCTTTCTCGAACTCTAGTACTGCGGTATTAGTGTACGTAAAGCAAAACACGCACGCACGGAGCTACTAAGCTTTAGTGGCAAACTATCAGACAGTTGCATTACCAACATAACTGACATTGAAATCAATTTGATTTGGACATTCTTGTAGTCGTTCAGCGTGGATTCGTGAGAGCTAATGGACTTTATTTATAATGACAGTTACCAGCCAGTATAATGTTTGTTTATAGGAAAATGTCATATGTATTTAGAAGTGAACAAACTTGGCAGAAAGTTGAAGTGATTTTTTGAGAATTTCTCGGATATTAGCATCTGTTGGCACTTAGCTGAAGTGAAGAGGAGGCTCGTGTTGCCAGGTAACTATATGAGCTAAAGTGAACGTGTATTGTTTTATTTTCGTTGTATTGTTCTCGACGTATTTGTACGGCGATTTTAATTGATTATCGTCTGTCATCGTCGTCTCATGTTATAGCGTATTGAACTGCTGGGATTTCCCTAGATATTTCTACTCGACAAAAATATGTATTGCTACTAATTCTGGGAACAAGTTCTGACAACCTCTGATATTTTCACTCTTCCAAGACATGTATACACTTGTCTTTTGTGATCACTTGTCTTTTGTAGCCACACCTATCTTTAGTGACCACTTGTCTTTAGTGACCACCTCTTTTTAGTGATCATCTCTCTTTTAGTGACCACCTCTGAGTCTATTGACCATGACATCTGTCTTTAGTGACCATATCTCTCTTTAGTAATCACCTTTCTTTAGTAATCACCTTTCTTTAGTGACCCCCTGTCTTTAGTGACCATGTGTCTTTGGTGGCCATGGGATCTGTCTTTAGTGACCATGTCCATATGTCTTTAGTGACCATCTCTCTTTAGTAATCACCTTTCTTTAGTGACCAGTTACCTTTAGTAACCACCTGTCTTTAGTGACCACATGTCTTTAGTGACCACATGTCTTTAGTGATCATTTGCCTTTAGTGACCATCTGTCTTTGGTGACCATTTGCCTTTAGTGACCATATGTCTTTGGTGACCATTTGCCTTTAGCAACCATGTCTTTAGTCACCACCTGTCTTTAGTGACCATCTGTCTTTAGTGACCATCTCCCTTTAGTGATCACCAGTCTTTAGTGACCACTGTCTTTCGTCATCATCTGTCTTTAGTGACCACTGTCTTTAGTGACCATCTGCCTTTAGTGATCACCTGTCTTTAGTGACCATCTGCGTTTAGTGACCACCTGTCATTAGTAAGCCAGTGTCTTTAGTGACCATCTGCCTTTCTTGGCTAGCATCTGTCTTTAGTGACCATTTGCCTTTAGTGACCACCTGTCTTTAGTGACCATTTACTTTTTGTAACCATCTGTCTTTAATGACCATCTGTCTTTGGTGACCATCTACCTTTAGTGATCACCTGTCTTTAGTGACCAAAGTCTTTAGTGACCACCTGTCGTTAGTGAGCCAGTGTCTTTTGTGACCATCTGCCTTTTCTGGCTACCATCTGTCTTTTGTGAGCATTTGCTTTTAGTGACCATTTGCCTTTAGTAACCATCTGTCTTTACTGACCATCTGTCTTTAGTGACCATCTGTCTTTAGTAACTATCTGTCTTTAGTGACCATTTGCCTTTAATGACCAACTCTTTAGTGACCATTTGCCTTTAGGGACCATCTGTCTCTAGTGACCATTTGCCTTTAGTGACCATCTGTCTCTAGTGACCATCTGTCTTTACTGACCATCTGTCTTTAGTGACCATCTGTCTTTAGTGACCATCTGTCTTTAGGAACTATCTGTCTTTAGTGACCATTTGCCTTTAGTGACCAACTCTTTAGTGACCATTTGCCTTTAGTGACCATCTGTCTCTAGTGACCATTTGCCTTTAGAGACCATCAGTCTTTAGTGATCATCTGTTTTTAGTGATCATCTGTCTTTAGACTCTAGTTCCGCCTACTTTTTTATGTGGTTGAAATTGATTTGAAACTTTAAAAAGTGAATAAGCAGAATCTAAATTTCACGTAGCTTATACACATAAGCTGTTGTTCAAAGAATATTCTGAAACTAATTTGACTGGGGCCTGTTGTGCCCCAGTTCCCAGTCAAATTAGTTTCAAAATATTCAACAGACTGTTTAGTAAATTATAAATTTATCATGCAATGTACACTTTCATGAAAGACATGGACTTTTGTGACTGAGTTACATCATCTTGATTGTGATGTTGGCTTATTTGTGACATATTTGATTATGATATCAAAAACATGAGTGACAGATCACATCCCTCCATTTTATCTTTTCTCCTACTTGACTTTGGTATGCAATCCTTCGTTTCTACCTCAGTTTAACCATAAAATCTATTCTGCATATGTCATGAGAAATGTTCATATAACAATGCACACTAAGAGAACACTACTTTTGAGAACTGACCACTCAGTAACCGAGCCAGTCATTCCAGTGGCCAATTTTCAAAAGATATAATTAGTGCAATCAAAAAATTAATTTGTTTGTTATCCCCACGTTTTAAAAAAATGTCGGGATATTGTAATCGCCTCCATCCATCTGTCCGTCCATCCGTCACACTATCTCCCAAACCGTTGGGTGGAATTAAATCAAATTTAATATGTGGGTTACCCATATAATTCCGCTTTGCAAAACAATATTTAGATTTGGGTCTGCCCCCAAGGGGCCGTGTCAGTGGTCAAACGGTCAAATCACTTGTCGGTCCGCCCCCAAGGGGCCGTGTCAGTGGTCAAAAGGTCAAATCACTTATAACGCAACTCCTCTGAAATCGTTAGATGGAATTCAACCAAATTTGGTATCTGAGCTACCCATATGATTGCGGAGTCCAAGAGGCCATTTAGATTTGGCTCCGCCCCCAGGGGGTGGGGGAGGCATCAAAAGGTCAAATTTTAACCAGCGGAAATGGATTGTAACGCATCCTCTGAAATCGTTTGACAGAATTCAACCAATTTTGGTATGTGAGTTACCCATATCAATGTGGAGTAGATGAGCACATTTGCATTTGGACCCGCCCACAGTGGTAGGTGGGGGATGGGGTCAAAAGGTAAAAAAATTGATTGCTGACATTGCTGGACAGAATTCAACCAAATTTAGTACGTCAGTTACCTATATCAATGTGGAGTGGATGAGCACATGTACATTTGGCCCCCCCCCCCCAAATTGGGTGGGGAATGGGGTCAAAAGGTCATGAAATTGATTGTAATGCAACTTATCTGAAAGCATTTGACGGAACTCATCTAATCTGCAGAAATTGATTGTAACACATCTCCTCCGAAACAATTGGATGGAATTCAGCCAATATGAGTTAGCCATATCAATTTGGAGTGTATGAGCACATTTACATTTGGCCCCGCCCCAAGGGGTGGGAGATGGGATCAAAGGGTCATGAAATTGTAATGCAACTCCTCTGACACTATTGGATGGAATTCAACCAAATTTAGTATGTCAGTTACCCATATCAATACCAAAGGACGTGTACATTTGGCTCCGCCCCCAGGGGTGGGTTGTAGGGGTGTCAAAAGTTCAAAGCGGTGAACACGGGGATTTGCGATGACACGTCATCGACCGATCAATCTAGTATTAAACTTAAATGAACCCTTTCACACTCATATCAGCAAAAAATGGCTTCTGCAGTCTTCTTAAAAATGTCCATTCGCATCCCAAGAGAAGACCATTTTTTTTAATTTACCACTGGAATGACTGGCTCGAGTCATTCCAGTGGTAAATCTTCAAATATAGTCTTCTCTTGGTCTGCAAATGGACATTTTCTATGAGAAAAATAAATTTTCTTGAACAAATTTAAGGATTAAGGGGTTAATTAACACAGCTGTGCTTAGTCTTTGCTGGCTGACCTTCTTTTCAAATGGACCCTTTGCAGATTTCTCGATCAGAACTGCTGAATAGATCAAGGCAAAACGCCTCGCCTCCTCAAGTTTGTTTATAAAGGAATGGAATCTATTCTCTCAGTCCAGATAGAACATTAACTGTTTAACACTCGTAGAAAAATGTCCAGTTACAGGCCAAGAGAAAATTATTTTTGAAAATTGACCACTGGAATAACTGGCTCAATTATCCGAGCCAGTCGGAAATTCCATTGGTCATCTCAAGTGGACCTATCTCAAGGCCACTGAAGAAGCTGTTTTTGGCCCTAGTTTACAGCTCGAATGTTAAGGGATCTGCTTGAATGTTAAAGGGACTTTCAGTCCATTACAGTCGGTTGAAGTTCCTTGTTTCCGTGTCCTGTCTGTCAGAGAATCTGTCTTCATTCTCACCCTTAATCAAGGGGGTTTTCCCTGCACTTAATGTATTCCTGTATTATCTACTGGTCTTCGTTTTTACACTTCAGAACGTTGTTATGATTCTTTGTACGCGAAAAAGTATTATCTACGAGCAAATATAGAAATCTACATTTCTTATGTCCTCGTTCTGTGTTCTCGTAAATCTTTGACAACGTCTACTCGATCCTGGTACTGTATTACTGAAGATATGGAGCAATTCCTTGCACTTGTTTGATCGTAGATAATATTTACTTACCATTTAGAATCATTTGAAAAAAATTTTAGTTTAAGTCATTGACAAATTAGACAAATTGCTTTAAAATTATATTGCAAATTTTAGCTGAGTTTCTTGGAGCTGAATACAGGATGAAGAAATACATAGCCATTTGCTTTAAAATCCAAGCAGATCATAAACAGCTTCTGCAGTGGTCGTGGGAAATGTCTGTTTGCAGACCAAGAGAAGACTATTGTTGAAAATTTACCACTGAATAACCAAGCCAGTCATTCCGGTGGTAAATTTTCAAAAATAATCTTGCTCCGCGAATGGATATTTTGTATGAGAAAATTGAAATTTTCATGAAGAAATTTAACAGTTTAATGGTTAACGGAGGATATATATATATATATATATATATATATATATATATATATATATATATATATATATATATATATAGCGATTCTTTTGGCAGAGTTATATGTTTTTGCTCACCTCCGATCTGATACATGTACATCATCCATGCTTATGGTCTCAAGATTACCCCCTCATCCCCACTCTCTCTGTACTTACAGTATGCCACTATTACAGTTGTATGTAAATATGAATAAATGGACTCTATCTCCTTTTATAAAGACGAGCATTACTGTTCTTAGAATTGCAGATCTCCACTTGAGATGACATTGTTGTCATGTATTGTATATTCTTGTATTACCTCTTCGAGAAACTGTGCGCGTTGTCAACGGCGACGAATCGTATTAAATGGATTATCCTGGATTCTAGTGGAATCATTGTACTGCGAGACGTTCTTTCAATTTCACGGCAATGGCTTGGTTTCGGAAGACAAAAGATATCTTATGTATGGGATTTCTTGATGTTTGAAAAGTATATGAATGTGAAAGTATCTTTGGGAAATTACATTCTCCTGTTAAATAGATATTCAAGAGATTTGGTGTGAAAAGTGTGTGTGTGCTTGCGCATGTGTGTGTGTGCTTGCGCGTGGGTGCGTGCGTGTGTACATTTGTTTGTGTGTGTGTGTGTGTGTGTGTGTGTGTGTGTGTGTGTGTGTACCTCAGTGTGCCAGCATGCATACACGCGTGTACATGCATGTGCATACATATGACACATGCGTATTACATATTGAAATAATCATTCTTAAAACACGTTTATGTGTATCTTTGTATATTTCTTTACCATATTTAATCAATAAAGAGATCTTTGAAATGATAATATTTCCTGCACATGTCACTTAACCCCTTTGTCCTCAAAATTCCAGTATCTCAATTTGAATTTCAAGTCCCTATGCAGAGAAAGCTGTTGAATATCTTCAAACAAATTTGCCTGGTTCCTGTTGCTCAGGTTCCAGTCAACTTGTTTTAAAAATATTCATCAGGATATTCCTTGTGTCACAAAGAATTTGTAATTTCTGGCCTGAGAGGATTGGAGGGTTAATTTTCATCACATATGCATTCTGCATTGACACATTTCACTCTAAATTTACATGCGCTTTTTTTATAGAAGCTAAACATGGCACATGCTCAATATTTTGAAAACCACTTTTCTGAAGCTCATTGATGCCGTGGGATAGGTCATGACTTTCAGACAAATTGTTTTCAAAATCATCGACTAGATCTTAGTGACAAAGTCGTTGACCTATATATAGCGGGATCACTCATGGCTCTGCATCTATTATGCAATCTGTCAAGAAACCCTGTACAGTTCTGAGGGAAGTAATTGGACTAATTAACGATGCCGATTTTTATCAAATGGAGGTTTTTTGTTTTGAGCCGGCAGCTAGTTGATTCTGTCGTTGATGGTGACTCAGCGTATTAACACAAAAGCTCCAAAACTAACGATGATTGAATCCGGTGAGATGAGATAATTCTGTCTCATCCGTTTAGCAAATTTATTAACGTGTTCTTCGATAGATTCTTTTAAAGAAATACTTCATTTCTTTGATGAGCAGATTTTCTGAGGTCGTCTGCTTTGTCTGTTTTACCCTTTAAGTCTCGAATTTGTTCAAGAAAAGTTAAATTTTCTAATAGAAAATGTCGATTTGCATACCAAGAGAAAACTCATTTTGAAAATTTGCAACTGGAATGACTGGCTCAATTATCGAGCCTGAGTCATTCCAGTGGTAAATATTAAAAAATAGTCGCAATTTACAAGTCATGTAGATGATCATGTGTACTAACACTGATTTTTAACACTTTAGTGCCTAAATTTATTCTAGAAAATTTAAATATTTGATTTTTTGAATGTCCATTTGCAGGCTAAGAGAAGACTATTTTTGAAAATTTACTACTGGAATGACTGGCCCGGTTATCGGGCCAGTCATTCCAGTCGTAAATTTCCAAAATTAGTCTTCTCTTGGTCTGCAAATGGGCATTTCTCTAGACCCTTAAGGAGGCCGGTTTTGGCCGGTATCGTCACTAAAGGATTAAATGATTATGTCGTGGTTCATTAACTCTCAGACTGATCCAAGCCACCAGACAATATTTCAATCCATGGCATTGACTCTGGACATGCTGAATAGTTTGAAAACAATTTGAATGAAAGTTGTTGGTGGCTTTGTTTTTTCAAAATATTTAGCATAGCCAGAGTTAGACCCCATGGAAAAATGTAGTCTGCAGAAATTCAGCAAGTAGACAGCAAAGAATAGTTGTCGTTTCTCCCACCTGGCCTTTGAAACTTCTCCAATGGTTATCAGGCATAGTCAGACTATTTTTTGAAATTTTGTCACTGGAATGAGTGGTATCCAAGTGATAAATTTTCACAAATAATCTCTTGCACTGAAAATGGGAGATTCACTTATAATGCAAAAATGTAGATTTATATTCTTGACCAATCTTGACGATTTAGTTATTAACCATTTTAATGGTCATGCCCGTCATGCTTTCAGTCATATTAATTTCAAAATAAGGCACCAGTAGGTTTCAATAATATTAATTTCAAACTATTTAACAGTTTTCCTGTTTATTTTCCTTGAGATTGAGAATTTATCGGTGAATATGTTAATGTACGTTTACTAATGATTTTTTGCCCATATTTATGCAGGTGTTCAAAGCGTTATATGTACAGGTTCAATGTCACATGTCTCTGTTGGCAACAACTTTGAGTCAAATTATTTGTCAGTCACTTTTGTTTTGAGGACCATAATCTCTAGTATATATTAACCCTTTAACCCTTACCACTGATGTCAAAATTTAAAATTTTCAAATTAAAGTAAAAGATAACCTGGTGTTTATTTTTCAACAAATTTGGTGGAAGATGGTGCTGACAGCAACATCTTCCATCAAAATTGTTGAAATTTGGTCAAGAAAATTAAAATATCTACCTATTGAATGTCAGTTTACAGGCCAAGAGAATACAATTTTAGAAAATTTAACACTGTTATCGAGCCAGTCATTCCAGTGGTAAATTTTCAAAAATTGTATTCTCTTGGCCTGTAAATGGATATTCCACAAGCCAATAAGAGAGGCAGGTTTTGACCGACTTGACCATTAATGATTTAAATGAGATTGGTTGATGATTGATGTATTAATCAAGGTGTTTACAGTATCTTGAGAGAAATCCAGGTGTTTATGGTATCTTGAGAGAAATCAAGGTGTTTACGGTATCTTGCAAGAAATCACAGCAAATTTGTTGGCAAGTTTTCAGATGAGTTCTTCCTCAAGATGAAAGAATGGGAACCAGAGGTTTCCACTTATATCTGGTGTATTACATAATCATAATAATCTAGCACATCTGAGGTGGTGAACATTTTCTCATCGGGTCAATGAAAGAAACACTCGACCCAAACAGTGCCATCCCTTTGGTAGCATTAACGGGCATCAGGGTCTCCCGTAGCGTAAATGAAAGTAAAAGTTACCCAAGCTTTTTGCTATCCCTTTGCCAACATAAACCTCGGAAAGAAATTATCGCTTTCCTGATCTAGTTAGATCTATTTTTGATTCCGGTATTCCTCTGTATATTCCTGTGTATATCTTCCTCTATATATATATCTGTGAATATCACTGGTTACTAAATGGTGATGCGGGTAGCGCATCAGCGGTCTCTATTTACACCTGTGGCAGGTGGCTGAGGTGGGCGCACTATTTCTTAATCAAGGTTTGTATATTTTGTAATAGATCTGATGTTTTCCGACCTATAAAACATTATGCCTTGTTGAAACCTGATTAATGTGAGCTAAAAATGGTAGTTTTGATAATATTAAGTTTGATTTGATTCTATTTCTGGGTGTTGGAGTTTGATGCTATGTCTGTAGAGTGTCAATGTATTCAGTCAAGCATGCTGCTATGATATCACTTATGTACCTGCAAATTAATACTTTGACGCTCATATCAGCCAAAAATGGCTTCTGCAGTGGTCTATTTTTGAAATTTTACCACTGGAATGACCGACTCGATGACCGAGCCAGTCATTCCAGTGGTAAATTTTTAAAAATATTCACTTTGCCTGTAAATGGACATTTGATATGAACTCAGATTTTAGTCATAAAATATTTAAAGTTTTAATAGGGGCTCCTCGAAAATAATTAGCATGATTGAGGAATGTTCATTTTCAGGCCGAAATAAGGTAATTTTGTATCCCCACATGTTTTTAAATTGATTTCATCCGTCCGTCCATCCGCTTGTCCATTCAGCTATCTCCTCCGAACCCATTTGGTGGAATTCAATCAAATTTTGTATGTGAGTTACCCATGTAATTGCTGAGTGCAAGACAGCATTTTCACTAGGCTCCGTCCCCAGGTTTGGATGGGGTGGTGATGTGCTGAGGGGGACAAACATCGGTCGTG